>JAKSZT010053812.1:444092-497500 GCA_026826555.1 Tolypeutes matacus
ATAGATAGATAGATAGATAGATAGATAGATAGATAGATAGATAGATAAATGGATGGATGGATGGATGGATGGATGGATGGATGGATGGATGGATGAGTTGGATAGATAGATGATAGATACAGACATAGATAGGTAGATATAGACAGCTGTATTCTCTCAGGTTTCCAATACATATTAAATGAAAAAAGCAAGTTGTAAAATAATACACATATATTTATATGAAAAAGTCCTACACATTATGTAAAACAAAAACCACTAAGCAATCTATGTCTATAGATAAATATAACAACATAGAAAACCAGTCAGGACCAACATATTTCAAACTAATTGTAGTAGTTCCCTAGTGGGATGGGATTGGGTGTTAGTAGAACAGAGAAGGGCTAAGGGGGACCTCAGCTTCACTTTATAAGTATTCATGCATTTAAAAAAAAAGAATGGTTTAAATTTTTTTCAAAAGATTTAAAAGGAAATCTCATGACAAAGCTTAGCATTTGAGAGACTACATATAGACCCCATTTTAACAAAAGCTATTATTTTAAAATAAATTTTAAACAATGCCATTTATAATAACGGTACTTCATCTGATCAAGCAATATACAGGCTATACTGTTTTCCTTGAGTGTATATTCTGAGAGGGTGGCACATGATAGTTGCTACTGTTTGCTTTTTAAAATTATTGTTTGCTTTTAATAGTTTGTTTTTGACTCACGCTTTACTGAGGAAGTTTCTCTCAGCCCATCTTCCAAACGGAAATCATTTAAGTCCCCGAGTCCTAAAAGTAAAAATTTTAAAAATCATTAAAATTAACTATTTTTGCATGGAAACAAAATAATACTGAAATACTCTCTTGAAATGACTGTTTCCCTTTAGACAGTGTCATGGATTGGAAGACTTACTATTAAGACAGATTGAGTTGATATCCTTCCACAAACCAAACATTCAAAGAAGAATTAAAATTCCCACAGGGAGGAAAAGGGAGCTGCCATATTTGATCCTCCAATGTGAGAGAAAGGACTCCAGTTTCACCCACAGCTGAGCTGCAAAGAGAGAAACTCCGGAGGGGCTCTAAGAGCTGAGGCCCAGGGAGAGAGGAGCCATATGCCTGATAGCTTGCAGCTGAACTTGGGAAGAAAGAGACTGATAGAGGCCCCCCCCCCCCCCCCGGAAAGAGACAAGCTCTACAGCTGAGCTCCAGAGAAGGAAGATTCTGGAGGGGAAGGCAGAGACCTAGGCAGACATCAGTGGCCATCTTGCTTTGCCACGTGGCTGGACAACAGGATCACCTGACTTTGGTGAGGGGACACCTCTGATGGTGCCTTGATTTGGACATTCTATGGCCTCAGAACTGTAAGCTTTTTACCTCAAATAAATCCCCTTTATAAAAGCCAAAATATTTGTGGTACTTTGCATCAGCAGCCCTTTGGCAAACTAAAAGAGCCACAGTACAAAAGAGAAGAGAGGCACAGTGGAGCTGTGTTTTAGTTTGCTATGCTGCTCAAAGCAGACTGGTTGTTAGCAATGCAGATTTATGAGCTTACAGGCTTACAGTTTTGAGGCTGAGAAAGCTGTCCAGATCAGGGCCTCATCAAGGTGGAGCTTTCTTCCTAAAGGCCTGCTGCCGGCGATCCTGGGCTCCTCTGCCACATGACAAGGTGCATGGCGGCATCTGCTGGCCTCTCCCTACTCTTCTGGGTTCTGTGGCTTTCCCCTTCTTTTTCTCTGTCTTCATCCCATTTAAAAAGGACTCCAGTGAGGAGATTAAGACCTCCACTGAGCCATACTTTAACTGAAGTAACCTATTCAAAAGGTCTTACAATAGGTTCATACCCACAGGAATAGATTAGCTTTGAGAAGATGACTTTCTGGGCTCCATCCAGTTTCAAACCACCACAGGCTGTCATAGCAGATGCATATCTATCTTTTTTTAAAACTTTATTTTGTACATTTAATAACTGAAAATATAAACAATTAAAAACTAAAAAGAAAACACAGTCGAATAAAAACATGCATTTCTCAATTAGATGTACTGGATACATATAATTTTTTTAAATCATACAATCTGTTACACAAGATATTTGGTTCATAGTAATGCAAAAAATAATAATAAAGTAATATTCCCACAGGAAGGGTGAAGACTCAGCTGTTTAGAAAATGAAGTACAGTCTTACAGAAAACGTTCTTCCGTAATATGACTTTTGCAAGAGGGAGTGTAGGAGCCCAAAGCCCTCCTGATGACAGGCCAAGTTCTCTCAGTCCACCACAGGACTCACAAAGGTTGCTCTACATTTTGCCAATCCCGGGCACTTTTACCCCCACCTCCAAGACCCCCAGCTAGATTAGCAGCCCTGACCGATCACATGTAACTGGGAAGTCTCCAGAGAAAAGCTTTTCACATGAGAACCTGACAACAAACACTGACCTGTCCACTCAACCCTGTGCATGACTTAACAGCTATCATTCCCTCTAGATGGGTATATAGCTTCCCATGGGGAAGGGTGTGTATAGGTTATCAATTCTGAAATAAGCCACTATACATGTATGCTTGAATTGTACAATTAAGTAACGCATGGAGGATGGTGGGAGGCAGGTTTCTCACTGTTAGAGTGGGATTTTCCAGATAAGCAAGGGGAGGAGGCTAGAAAAATCCATGTGGTAATGGATTAGAGTTAGAGAAATCAGTAAGAACTCATGTTTAGCTTACTGTAGATACAGATGCTTACATATAGAAATATTTATAGATATGTGTATAAAGAGGGATTAGTATCACACATTCATTTCCTCGTTCATTCTGCAGAGAGGGCCTAGAAGAAATAACACCCGGGTAACAACAATGCACCTAGCATCCACATCTTGGTTTCTAATACCATTCTCCAAAAAAGGGACGAGGATTCCTTAGAGGAATGGCTGATTCTATGACAGGGGCAGGAAATACACAAGATGAGCCTGTATCATCTTGTAATATCAGAAAGTAAGAAAGTGCTAACAAGAAAAGCTTAGCAATAATGAGGTTATGTCAAAAGCATACAGGGGCCAACTGAAAGAGCTGCCAATGGCCAAACTTGGGACAATTTGAGCAAGTAAAAAAAGTAGCATTGGATTATAGTACCTAAATAATGACTCCATACTGATATAAATAAATGATTGATTAAATACATAAGTGGGGGAGAAGAGACAAATCTTCTGTGCAGAAGAATTCAAATTAATTTATGTAGATACTTCACCTTCAATGAGGCAGAGCATAACTCCCCGCTCCTTAAGTATAGGCTGCATATAGGGACATTGTTCCAAAGAGTAGAGTAGGAAAAGGAGGTAAAAAGAGCAGCATTATGGGGGAGAATCCTGACGAACACTACCTCAGCCAGGTGATCAAGGTCAAAATCAACAGTGTAAGTCATGTGGATACTATATACCCTTGATATGATGTGATGAAAATTACACTTCACCTTTGTGTTCTTCCTCTGAAAACCCCATAACTCCAGTCTAATCATGAGAAAAACATCAGACAAATCCCAATAGAAGAACAACCTACAAAATATCTGACCAGTACTCCTCAAAATTGTCAAAGCCATCAAAAACAAAGAAGGTCTGAGGGACTGTCACTCCCAGAAGAGCATAAGGAATTATGATGACTAAATGTAATATGGTATCTTGGATGGAATCCTGGGACATAAAAAAAGGTGTTAGATAACACTAAGGAAATTGGAATTAAGTACAGACTTTAGTTAATAATAATACATCAATATTGGTCCATTAATCGTAACCAATGTACCATTCTAATATAAGATGTTAAAAATAGGGGAAACTGGGTTTGGGCATATGGGAATTCTCTATACTAGCATTGTCTAAGACTGTTCTTTAAAAAAAGTTTATTTTAAAAATAAATTTCCTAAGGTTCTGGGAAAATGGCATCGATATAGGTAGACACTGCCTAGCTCTTTCGTAAAAAAAAAACGGCAGAGAAGGGGCAAAATCCTACCCGAGTGAGCTGTTTTGGGGATCCACAGAGCAGGAGGCTTCAGGGCATCAATCCGGAGGGAGATGGACAAAGAGATAAAGAGTCCATCTAACACAGCCTTACAAAATGATTTAAACAAGTACTCTAATAATGCAGATTTTTATGCAAAACATGTCCTATTTTACAAACACTGAATTTCATATAATATGTGGAGTGCAACAGTGAAGTCTACTTTATGTTCTGAAATTCATGTTATAGTACAAAATGTGCATCATATATCTTGTCTAAAATAACTTTTTGCCCATAGCATACTTGGGCTTAAGTGAAAATAAAAATAGTGATCTGCTTATACATTTAATAAGAATTAAAAAATAATAAAATATAATAAAAAAAAAAGAGTCCATGGGAAAACCATGAGTTACTTACCCCGAGGCTGGAAACAGCGGTGGGTGGCTAAGCTCCACCCTCTGTGGACCCCCTGGCTCTCGCCAACCAGCTGATTGGAAAGGAGCATTCCCTGGGAGGAAGAGGGGTCTGGCAAAGGGTGGAAAGTGGTTTCCTTTCCATGGGTTTGGACACCTGAACACCCTTCGAATCTGGGGGAAGATACCAGCCAGCACCAAGGTGGTCCTGGGGAGAGGGGAGAGGGGAATCTGCTCAGGCAGGCTATCACACCCAGCCACCCTGGGAGAGAGGAACTTGGTCAGAGAGGGGGTGGAGACAGGCAACTAACTAGCCTGGACTCTGAAAACTATTAAAAGCCTAACTCGCCTAAGGGAAACAAGGGCCAGAAGAGCCCAATAAGCTTTCAAAAGCCCACTTGGTCTATAGAGCTGCTGTAGTGCAGTGAGGAAACTCCTGCCTTGCATGTAAAAGGTTGCTGGTTTGAGTCCTGATACCTTCTTTTTTTTTTTTTTTATTATGGGTAAAAATCAAAATTCTCACAATACATACAAGGGATCCAGGGAGAGTTAAAGCATAAGCTAGTGCCTTATGATAGGGAACTCAGAGACTCAGTTTCTGCTATTTTGTTTTGCAGTTTTTTGGATATTTTTTCATTCTTTTTCCTTTATTTTACTCACTAAAACTGGATACATCACCTGCGGAGGGCAGGCTGCAGGATGATTACTTGATGAACACCAGCAGCCTGAGAAGGTCTCTAGGGGCCTAAGAGGGAAGGCTGTTTTTCCAGGGTTGCTTCTTTGTTGCTGTTTTGTTTCTTGTTTTTTGTTTTCCTTTCCTTTGTTTCCTTTTTTTCCTTTTACTTATTTTTTAACCTACTTTATTTCTGTACTTTCCTTCATTTTTTCTGCGTTCTGACATCTGCTACTTTTCTTCCATACCATTTCTTATTTGGTCTTCATTTTTTCTTTTTTTCTCTCTCTCCTTTTATTTTTTTTTTCCTTCTATTTTTTTCTCATCTGTCCAGCCTTTTAATCATTCTATTTTTTCTCCCTATTTTGTTTCTTCTTTTATTTTTTTCTACTCATCTGTCCAGTCTTTTCATTTATTCTATTTTTTCTCTGTATTTTCTCTCTTGCTTTATATTTTCTATTCCACCTCTTTTTATTCTTATTCCCTTTTTTATGATTTTTTATTCGTATTACTTAGTTTCCTAGCTCTTGCAGGGTTCCTCTTCTACCTTTTTTGTATTATTATTACTATTATTCTTTTTCTCTTCCTATCTCTTTCCTTTACTCTGGTCCTAATATTTTCTTTCAAGGGAACACTGACAACTGCAAGGATATAGAATAAGAGGAACCAATTATCAAAAATTAGCCTTACCACACACAAAGAAACAACAAAATAAAACCCTAGAGTAGAAAGAGAAGCTAACCAACCAAATAAGCCCATCAAGATAAACAGATGTCCAGACACCAACAAAAAATTACAAGTCATACTAAGAAACAGGAAGACGTGGCCCAGTCTAACGAACAAACTAAAAAACAGGAGAATATACAGAATGTGGAACAACTAATCAAGGACGTCCAAACAAATATCATGAATCAACTTAAGGAAATGAAGGAAGAGATAAAGGATATTAAGAAGACAAGAGGGGAACATACTGAAGAAATTGTAAACATACATAAAAAGATAACAGACCTGATGGTGATGAATGGCACAATGCAAGAAACCAAAAATACACTGGAAGCACATAACAGCAGATTTGAACAGGCAGAGGAAAGAATCAGCAACGTGGAAGACAGTACAGCTGAAATCAGACAGATAGTAAAACACATAGATAAAAAGATAGAAAAAAATCTAGCAGGGACTTAGGGATTTGAATGACAACATGAAACACAAAAACATACAGCTTATAGGAATCCCAGAGGGAGAAGAGAAGGGAAAGTGGGCAGAAGAAGTATTGGAGGAAATAATGGCTGAAAATTTCCCACTCTATTGAGGGACATGGACATACATGTCCAGGAAGCGCAGTGCACCCCAAACAGTATAAATCCTAATGGGCCTACCCCAAGACATATACTTGTCAAATTGTCCAATGCTCAAGACAAAGAGAAAATATTGAAAGCAAAAAGAGAAAAGAGATCCATCACATACACGGGAAGCTCAATAAGATTAAGTGCTGGTTTCTCATCTGACACCATGGAGGCAAGAAGGCAGTGGTATGACATAATTAAGGTGCTAAAAGGAAAAAAACTTCCAGCCAAGAATTCTCTATCCTGCAAAGCTGGCATTCAAAAATGAGGGAGAGTTCAAAATATTCACAGATGAACAGAAATTAAGAGAGTTTGTCAATAAGAAGCCTGCCCTTCAAGAAATACTAAAGGGAGATCTGCAGGTTGAAAGGAAAAAACAGGAGAGAGTTGAAGGAAAATGTAAGAATAACTAAAAAGATAAAAAGAGAAACAAAAGCAACATATGGCATACAGGGAGGGGGAGGGAAGAATAGAATAGATGGAACATGGGGCATTTTGGGGGCGATGGAATTGTACTACATGATCTTGCAATGATGGATACAGGCCATGTTAAATTTCATAAAAATTTATAAAAGTGTATGGTCCAAAATGTAAACCATAATGTAAATCATTGACCATGGTTAGTAACAATGTTTTAATATTTGCACATCAATTGTAACAAATGTACCATCCATATGTAAAATGTTATTAATAGAGGAAAAGGGGAAAGGGGGAGGATGTTGGATATATGGGAATCCCCTATATTCTTGTACATCACTATTCTGTAACCTAAAACTTCTTTGAAGACAAAATGAAAAAAAAAAAAGACACTGGGGTAATAAATGGAAGAAAATGTCGCTGTACATACAAGACAACAGATCTTACAGTGATGAAAGACAGAATATCAAAATTTTTTCCATTATTTTTTATTATTCCAAAATTTTTTTTTTAATTTGTGTTTTATTTCTTATTTTTAAAACTATAATTATTATTTCATTTTCTTATTGATTGTATTTGGTTATTTTGTTGGCTTCATTTTTGAAGAAGTTTTAGGTCACAGAAGGGTTCAACAATGACAGGGGAGGATCATTGGTGCAGGTTGTCAGTGATGGGGGATGCATGGGAGGAGGTTCACCTGGGGCATACCTATAAAGCATATAAATGTGTTCAATTGTTCATGGGGCATTGTCATGGTGGGTGGAGATTCACACAATAACCAAAAGAATATCAAATTCCCATCCTGGGGAGCTCTGCCACATTCTCTAATGGGACAGCAAGAATCCCCCGAGACAGGGGCAGTGACTAGTGAAGGAGGATGGACCATTGATGAGCCCTTAATATTGATGACTGTACTTATGAACCTTTAATTTTGAAATTGAAACTTAGCCTAGTATTAGAGGGTGCCTAAGAGGTATCCTGAGAGCCTCCTTGTTGCTCATATGTGGAGTCTCTCTAAGCTGAACTCAGCATATTAATGCATTATCTTCCCCCCAGCATGGGACATGACTCCCAGGGATAAGCCTTCCTGGCACCAAGGGGTTACTGCCAAGCACCAACTAGCAATGCAACTGGAAAAAGACACTGACCAAAAGGGGGAAAGGGTAAAGACAAATGAGTTTATATGGCTAGGAGACTTCATAGTGAGTTGGGAGGTCATTCCAGAAGTTATGTTTATGCATGTCTCAGCAGGATCTCATTGACTGCCAAAGTAAATATTGCCTCAAACACTTGAGACATCCAGACACTATAGGCAGGGCAGACAGCTCAGGAGTTTGGTGCCCTGCTAGTGAGTCCTATTTGGGAATTTATGCTCCCCAGTGTGACAGAGTTGGACTCAGTTGTGGTTTCCCTATACAAGGCTCTTCTGCCCCTTCTATTTGAACCTACAGTTAGTGCTAGAGTTGATAGGTGTATGTCCAAGAGTCTTAAATCTTTGGGCCATCCATGTGCCAACTGGACCCTGAATCTCAAAAGAATTGCAACACTTATTCTCCAGTTCATTGGACTCACCCAGGACAACTAACAAGGAGATGATGATGGACAATGACCATCCCAAGGAACAGAGAGAGTTTGCAACTGCAAGCAAGATAGTCCCATCCATCTGCCTCATGGGATCTAATCCCCCTCTCAGTTAGAGGTAGAGTGGGTATAACCATCCAGAATCCTCAGGACTGGGGAATGAATAATGGACTAGAGTAGACTTACTGGTATTCTAGTACAGACTTGAATGTGATTCTAGCAATGGAAGAACATTTATCATTGATGTGGAGGCAGTGGCCACTGGAGGTTCTGAGGGGAGGGAGAGGGAAAAACAGGTGTAATATGAGGACATTTTTGGGACTTGAGAATTGTCCTGAATGACACTGCAATGACAGATACAAGCCATTATATATCTTGTCCTAACTTACAAAATTGTGTGGGAGAGAGCAAACTACAATGTAAACTATAATCCACAGGCAAGGGGGGTGTGTCATAATAAACATGTGACTTATTTTAGAGTTGGAACAAGGTGTTAATTTGGATTTCCTAATTTATAGGGTATGTGACCTTAACCGAATATTTGCTTCCTATCACTTCAAATTCTTATTTTATCAGTTTCAAAATAATAATGTCAAATTTGCACACTGTTTTGAAAATTAAAGATATGTGATGTGCCTAAAATTGTGTCTGGCATAAAGTAGATCTTCAGTATGTAATAGGTACCTTCTGTCCCCAAGTCCTTCCACATATCTTGAACAAAATCACTGGTTCTTTAATATCGATAGAAAATTAAGAAAATTAATATAAAACAAGGTATACATATAGGAACAAGTTCTCTAAATGTTGTCTAAACTTTATTAACTTAAAAAATATGAAAGTTAATGTAGGAATATGTAAAATCATATCAGTAAAACAGAGTATAAATGGTTTAGATTCCTTATTAAAAGAAGAATGGGTTAAAAAGCTATCTAACTATGTGTTGTTGACAAAACATAAATCTAAAACAAAATGGCAAAGAAGGTTGAAAAGAGAATGGAGAAATATATACTAGGCAAAAGCTAACAGGAAGAAAACAGACATGACAATATTCATGTAAAACAAAATGAAATCCAAGACCATAAGGTCTAAATAGGAAAAGAGCAATATTTTATGGGAGTTGGGGGTAGGAAAATATAATCCATCAAGAAAATAAAAGTCATGGCACTTAACTTAGCATCTAAAATTCTAAGATAGATGTTGTTTCTTGCTATGATAGAGTAACTGGTATCAGACTAGCCTTCCCATCATAAACAATTATAAAATGGACAATGTATGTGAGGCAACTGTTTTTAGGCACTAAACAACAAGCAGCTCAAGACTGTAATCCATGAGGACAGGGAAATCATGAAAGCTAAATCCAATGAGTGATCTGGGATTGCATACTGAACCTATAAGAAGATATTATTGGTGCAATAACAGAAATTTAAATGAGGCCTGTAGACAAGATGGTAATACTAGATGACTGTTAATTTCCTGATTTTGATGGTGTGGCAGTTTGAGATTATTTATGAATTCCAAAAAGAGAAATATTATGTTTGTAATTTAATCTATTATTCTGGGTGTGAGACCCTTTGACTATATTGGATTCAGTTGAGGGGCCCTTGATTAAATTACCTGTTAAGATTAGGACTTTGATTTGACTACGTCAGTAAGGTGTGATTCAGGTTGAGTCCCCGCCCCCTTGGTGGGTGGATATAAACAGACACTCACTCAAGAAGACACATGGGAGAGAACTTTGTCACTTTTGATCCTGTGGCCCTGGAGAGAGATGAGCCATTTGCCTGATAGCTTACAGAGACTGTTGGGAAAAGAGCTGAGACTGATATAGAAAGCCAAGAGGAAAAGGAGAGAGCAGGCAGAGATCAGAGACCATCTTGCTTCAACACATGGCAGCTGACTTTGGTGAGAAAGCAACCTTGAGTTGGACTCTTTAGGGCCTTACAACTGTAAGCTTTTACCCCAAATGAATACCCTTTATAAACGCCAACAGATTTCTGGTACTTTGCATCAGCACCCCTTTGGCTGACTAATACGGATGGGTATACGGTGGTCAAAGAAAAGGGTGTCTGTGTTTTCAGGAAATGAACCCTAAAGTATCCGGAAATAATGGGACTGACCAGCAAGATGTGACGTTAAATCACAAAACAAGTCTCAATAAATTTTAAAAGATTGAAATCATACAAAGCATCTTCTCTGACCACAAGGGAATGAAACTAGAAATCATTAATAAGAAGAAAATTGGAAAATTCACAAATAAGTGTAAATAACACACTCTTGAACAACCAATGGGTCAAAGAAAAAAATCACAGGGGAAATTAGAAAATACATTGAGAGGAATGAAAATTAAAACATAATATACGAGAACTTATGGCATGCAGGAAATGCAGTGATCAGAGGGAATTATTTTTGAGCTACCAAGGGCCAGGGATTGAACCTGGGACCTCGTATGTGGGAAGCCAGTGCTCAACCACTGAGCCACATTGGCTTCCCTGAGTTTTTCGTTTGTTTTGCTTGTTTGTTTTTTCAGGAGGCAAGGGGAACCGAACCTGGGACCCCCTATGTGGGAAGCGGGCACCCAATCGCTTGAGCCACATCTGCTCCCTCAGAGGGAAATTTACAACTGTAAATGCCTACATTAAAAAAAAGAATGATCTCAAATAAATAATCTAACTTCACACCTTGCAAACCTAGGAAGAGAGGAGCAAACTAAATTCAAAGTTAGCAAAGGAAGGAAATAATAAACATTAGACCAAAGGTAAATGAAATAGAGACTAGAAAAACAATAGACAGAATCAACAAATCCAAAAGTTGGTTCTTTGAGACCAATAAAACTGATAAACCTTTAGCTCATCTGACAAAGAAAAGAAAAGGAGCAAATAACTAAAGTCATAAATGAAAGTAAAAACATTATTACCGGGGGGCGGATGTGGCTCAAATGGTTGGGCATCCGTCTGCCACATGGAGGGACCTGGGTTCGATCCCCGGGACCTCCTGGTAAAATAAAAAAGAGAGAGAGAGAAGGCGCGTGGGCTGCCAGGCTCTGTGTGCTGGTGAGCCGCCTGGCCCCGGGAGCCAGGCAGCAAGATGATGACGCAACAAGAGAGAGACAAGACGAGATAGCGCCGGAGGCCAGGAGCCGAGGTGGCGCAGGCGGCAGAACACCTCTCTCCTACATCGGAGGTCTCCAGGATCGAATCCTGGTGAAGACTGGAGGAGGATGATGAGAAGAGATAACAGAAAACAGACACAGAGAATCTCCCAGCGAATGGACACAAAACAGCAAATGGGGAAGGGGGGTTTAAAATGGATAAAGTAAATAAATAAACCTTAAAAAAAAAAAAAGACATTATTACCAACCTTAAAAAAATAAAAAGGATTATAAGAGATACTATGATCAATTATATGCCACCATTAGATAATCTTGATGAAATGGACAAATTCTTAAAAACACAAAACTTACCTAAATGGACACAAGAAGAAATAGAAAATCTGAACAAACCAATAACAAGAAATTGAATAAGTAATCAAAAACCTCCCAAGAAAAAGTCCAGGACCAAATAGCTTTACTGTTGAATTCTACCAAATATTCAAAGAAAAATTAACATCAATCCTTCTCAAACTCTTCCAAAAAACTGAAGAGGAGGAAACACCTCCCAACTCTATGTGGTCAGTGCTATCCTGATAATAAAGTTAGATAAAAAGACATAAGAAAAGGAAATTATAGACCAATATCCATTATGAATATAGATGCAAAAATTCTCAACAGAATACTAGCAAACCAAATACATCATATTAAAGGGATAATACACCAGGACCAAGTAGGATTTATGCCAGGAATGCAAGGGTAGTCTAAAATTTAACATAAGAAAATCATCTAGGGAAGCGGCTGTGGCTCAATCAGTGGGGCTCCCGTTTACCATATGGGAGGCCCCGGGTTCGGTTCCTCCTGGTGAAGGCAAGCCCACCCGCACGGCGTGGTTAGCTGACCCAGCGAGCACAAGCAGCAAGGGGGGGATAAATGAATAAATAAAATCTTTAAAAAAAAAGAAAGAAAATCATCTACTATAATACACCACATTAATAGAATGAAGGAAAAAAACACATGATCATCTCAATTGATACATAAAAGGCATTTGACAAAATCCAGCACCCTTTCATGAAAAAAAAAAAAAAAACACTCAAAAAATTAGGAATAGAAGGGAACTTCCTCAACATGATAAAGGATATTTATGAAAAACCCACAGCTAATATCAAACTCAGTGGTGAAAGACTGCAAGCTTCCCCCCTAAGATCAGAAACAAGGCAAGGATGACTGTTTACACCAATGCTATTCAACACTGTACCAGAAGTCCTAAATAAAGTAATTAGGCAAGAAAAAGAAATAAAAGGAACCCAAATTATTTCTATTTCTATTTGCAGATGGTATGATTCTATATGTAGAAAACCCCAAAGAATCCACAAGGAAGCTGTTAGTGCTAATAAATGAATTCAGCAAAGTTGCAGGGTACAAGACTAACATACAAAAATCAACTGTGGTTCTATGCAGCAGCAATGGACAATACAAAAAGGAAATGAAGACAACAATTACATTTAGAATAGCATCCAAAAGAATAAAATATCTAGGAATAAATGCAACCAAAGAGGTGAAAGACTTGTATACTAGAAACTATAAAACATTGCTAAAGAAATTTTAAAAGGCCCAGATAAATGGAAAAAGACATCCCATGTTTATGGATCAGAAGACTTAATAGTGTTAAGATGTCAATACTACAGATTCAATGTTATCCCTATCAAAATTCCAGCAGGCTTTTTTTTTGTACAAAGCTACATTCATCAAAATAGTGTCATACTGGCATAAGGGTAGACATATAAATCAAGAGAATAGAATTGAGAGTTCAGAAATAAACCCACATATCTGTGCTAATTGTTTTTCAAAAGCAGTGCCAAGTCCACTTAATGGGGAAAAGAACAGTCTCTTCAACAAATGGTGCTGGGAAAATTGGATTTCCATATGCAAGAATGAAATTGGACACTTGCCTCATCACACCATGTACAAAAATTAACTCAAAATGGATCAATGACCTAAATATATGAGCTAAAACCATAAAACTGCTAGAAGATAACACAGGGGAAAACTACATGACTTTGGATTTGCCAATGGATTCTTAGATTATAGCACTGAAAGCATAAATAGCAAAAGAAGAAAATTGATAAATTGAACTTCACCAAAATTTATAAATTTTGTACATCCAAGGACATTATCAAGAAAGTAAAAAGACAACCTGCAGAATGGGAGAAAATATTTTCAAATCATATAAATGACAAGGGTTTAATATACAGAATACATAAAGAACTCCTACAATGCAACAACAAAAAGACAACCCAGGGACGCGGATGTGGCTCAAGCAGCTGGCACCTGCCTACCACATGGGAGGTCCTGGGTTTGGTTCCCGGGACCTCCTAAAGAAGACAGCAAGACAGTGAGTTGAGGTGATGGGCTGGTGCGGTGAGTTGATGCAACAAGATGACGCAACTAGATGATGTAGCAAGATGACGCAACAAAGAGACACAGTGAGGAAACACAATGAGAAACACAACAAGCAGGGAGCAGAGGTGGTTCAAGTGATTGAGTGCCTCCCTCCCACATGGGAGGTCCCGGGTTCCGTTTCCAGTGCCTCCTAAAAAGAAGGTGAACAGAGAGCAGATAGCAAGTGCAAACAATGAGGGGGGCAGGCCGAGAAATAAATAAATAAAATAAATCTTAAAAAAAAAAAAAAAAAAAAAAAAAAAGGCAACCCAATCAAAATAACAAGCAAAGTACCAGAATAGACATTTCTCCAAAGAAGATATACAAATGGCCAATAAGCACACAAGAAGATGCTCAACATCATTAGTCATTAGAGAAGCACAAATCAAAACCACAATGAGATACCACTTCACACCCACTAGGATGCCCATAATTTTTTTTTTTTTTTATGGGTAAAAATCAAAATTCTCACAATACATACAAACATTTGCAAAATGATATATAAATATATATGCATATATGTGTATTTGCTTACAAAAATGTTGTTTATATATATATATACACATATATTTTAAGAGGTGCTTAGATTACCCAAAATATTACACGGAACCCACTGGGATTCCCATGTTGCCCACCTCCCACACATCCCATCACACCCCACACAAACATCTCCCACAGTGTGTCCCACCACCCTCAATGAACTTACACATCCTGGAGCCTTGCCACCAACCATAGACCACAGTTCACACTGTAGACCACACTCTCTCCCACTCAGTTCTGAGTGGTGTGTGCTGATTTAAAATGGCCTACATCCGTTGCCACAACAGTACTCAGGACAACCTCCAACTTCCAAAGAAGCCACTGTATTTCAACTGCTCGTCCCCTCCCTACCCCAAAAGTGTCAAGTGGCCACTGGCTCCACCTCATTGTTATAATTTCTTGCATTGCTAGAATCACCATATGTGAACAAGAGAATACCATCAAGTCCACTCTAGTCCATAGTTCTTCCCCCAATCCTGAGGGGACTGGGATGGTGATGTCCACTCCAACTCCAAGTGAGAGAGGGCTTATATCCCATGGATATGGTGGGTGGGATGATCCTGCCTGCAGATGCAGGCCCTCTCCATTCCCTGGGATGGCCATTTCCCATCGTTGTCTCCTCACCAGGTGACTTGGATGAGTCCATTGAGCTGTAGGGTAGGAGTTGCAGCTCCACCTAGATTTCATGCACACCTGGCACATAGGTAGGCGGGAGGCTCCAGTCTCTGGAAGTATACCTAAAAACTCCAGCATCGCATATAGGTTTGAATAGAAGGGACTGGTGAACCATGTGCAGGGAGGACTTATTTGAGTCTAATTCTGTCACTCTCAGGAGCACAGATTCCAAAATAGAACCCACTGATAAGGCATCGTCTCTGGGGCTATCCCCCCTTATATAGGACCAGGGTGTCTCCGAAGCTCTCAGGAACCCCACTGAGTGGGGTGATAGGCACTTAGATGTTCTATGAGCTCCTACTGAGGTGTGCGTAAGAGTTACCTCTGGGATGACCTCCCGACTCTCTTTGAAGTCTCTTATCCACTTGAACTCATTTGTCTTTACCATTTCCCCCTTTTATTCAAGGTCTTTTTCCAGTTGTGTTGCCAGTTGGCACTTGGGAAAAGTTTTCAATTAGCAATAATCGTGCCTCGGATAAACCTCATTGGCTACGATACTGCCACTGTGCAAAGCTACCAGTTGGCACTTGGTATTAATCCCTCGTTGCCAGGGAGGCTCATCCCCGGGAGTCATGTCCCACGTTGGGGGGAAGGTAATGCAATCATATGCTGAGTTTGGCTTGAAAATAATAAGTGTTGAGGAGGATGTGGAGAAATTGGAACACTTGGGCATTGCTGGTGGGAATATAAAATGGTGCAGCCACTGTGGAAAATATTTGGTGGTTCCTCAAAAAGTTAAACATAGACTTAAAACATGACCTGGCAATCCCACTGCTAGGTGTATACTCAAAAGAATTTAAAACAGGGACTGAGATACTTGTATACTGATGTTCACAGCAGCATTATCACATTAGCCAAAAGGTAGAAGCAACCCAAGTTTCCATCCAGCTGATGAGTGGATAGACAAATTGTGGTACATACATACAATGATACAATGGAATATTATTCAGCTATTAAAAGGAATAAAGTAGATACATGCTACAACATGGATGAACCTTGAAAGCATAATGTTGAGGGAAATAAGCCAGACACAAAAGGACAAATATTGTATGATTCTACTTGCATGAAATATCTAGAATGAGTCAATTCATAGAGACAGAAAGTAGATTAGAGGTTACCAGGGGTAGGGGGGTAGGGGTGGGAATGGGGAGTTACTGCTCAATGGGTACAGAGTTTCTGTTTGGGGTGATGGAAAAGTTTTGGTAAAGGATGGTGGTGATGGTAGCACAACATTGGAAAGATAACAATGCCACTGAATTGCACACTTAAAAATGGTTAAAATGGCAAACTTTGTTATGTATATGTTATCGCAATAACTTTTTAAAAAATGGTCCTGAGATATACACTATCTCAGGGATTCTCAACCCTGCCTGAATATTGGAAAAACCTGAAGAACTTTAAAAAAATATTGCTATTAACAGACATCTGAGCCAATTTCTGCAAGAAGGCAATGGCATGAAAAAGGAGGAGTGGTGGAAGGGGGTCTCTAGATGAAATTAAACTTAAGAAACATAGCATATACTGTGTGGATGTTGGTCATATCCTCACTCTAACAAACTGCAAAAAAAAAAAAAAAAAACATTCTTGAGGCACTCAAGGAAATTTGTTTACGAACTAGGAATTAGCTATTACTAAGGATTTGTTCATTTTGTTAGGTTTGATAATGACATGGTTATATCTGAAAATGTCCATATTTGTTTAAAGATGCATATGGAAGCACATAAGGGTAAAATGACATAATATCTCAGATTTGTTTTAAAATACTTCAACAAACAGAAAAACAGTAATGGAAAACAAAGGAAAAAAGTAATGGGAATCATATCTGCAACTGATTCTGAGATGCTTCAGGAAAAAATATTGGAGATAAACACATACACACACACAATGCAGAGCAAATGTGGTACAAGAGAAAATCTAGGTTAACCAGTATATGGTGACTCTTTGTACTACACATTATTGGGACAACTGTGAAACATGAATGGGGTCTGAGGATTAGGTTATAGTCATTTATCGAGGTTAATTTCCTGATTCTGATGACTGCATCGTAGATAAGTAGGAGGAAGTCCTTGTTTGTAGGAAATGCACTCTAAAGTATTCAAGGGTGATGGGCTATTGGGAGGCAACTTACTCTCAAATGGTTCAGGGAAAAAATTAAGTTCCTTGGAGTATACTTACAAGTCTTCTCTAAGTTTGTAATTTCTCCATTTGCAAAATTAAAATAATTTAAATATGCATATTTTCAATCCAGTAATTCCACTTCTGGATATCCATTACAGAAAAGCACTTGTGCATGTGCCTAAGGAGATATGTTCATGGAGGTCCCCTGCATGGAGGTCCCTACATTAGCAAAGGGAAATGGAAACAGACTGACTAGTCATCAAAGAGGAATGGTTAAATGAAATATGGTTCTTCCAGACAATGAAATATTATGCAGCTGTTTTAAAAAATGTGGTAAGCCTATATACTGATATGGGAAAGATCTCCAAGATAAAAGAAAAACAAGTTGCACAGAAGTATTTTTCCATTTGTGTATGTGTATGTGTGTATGTGTCTTCATAGCCATAAAAATGTTCTGGGAGCTCACACAAGGAAACTGGTAAGAATGATTATGTTTAGGGAATGCAAATAGGGGTCAGGAAGAAGGGAAAAGGACCATTTTACAATTAATTTTGTTTTTAATCATGTGCATGTATTTATCTTATAATTAACAATAATAATCATAAATTCTGTATCAATCACTCCAAAATCACAAGCCAATCATCCCCCTTGGGGGTCTTCCTTCAAAACTCTATCGCTACAACTCATCCAAGAATTGCAAAAAGTAGGTTCTTCCAAATAACTTCTTGCACCAGTAATAAGATGTTTTTATTTCCCTACTGTTTGCTGTTACACGTCATCAAGTAAAGAGTTAAGAACAAAAAACAATTTTGCATTTTTTTCGATCCCTATTTGTCCTTGGATTCAACAGACTCAAACATCTATGGACAAAACCATTTGTTCTCAATCTAAATCCTGAACTATTAAGACTTTTTCAGAGTTTCTTGAACTTGATAACTATACTTAAGGTGGTTACATAACTGAATATCCTTGTTCTTAGGAAATGTACTTGGAAGTATTATGTGTTTGAGCAGCATGATAGAAAATAGGAAGATAGATGAAAGAAAGAAGAAAGAAGGAAGAAGGAAGAAGGAAAAAGGAAGGAAGGGAGGAAGGGAGGAAGGGAGGAAGGAAAAGAATTATATAACAAATGTGACAAGATCTGGGTGTCTGGGTAGGGAATATGTTGGAGTTCTCTATATGGATTTTGTATTATTTTTGCAAATATCCTGTAAGTTTGAAAGTATTTCAAAATAAAAAGTTTTTTAAAATTTAACAAACAAACTCATGGGGATCTCAGACTCTAAAGATTGGAAAATTGCCATGACCCAGCACATATAACTGTGGCACAAGCCCCTTAATCACGTTGGGGGGAGGGTTGGCCAGGGAATAAGACCAAAATCTGTACAATAGACTGAGCCAACTGATGGGGGGGGGGGTGGTACAGCTTGATTTAACATGAAATGAGCCATGTAATAAGGATGTTCCACCATAATATGATAGAGACTTCATCTCTCATCTGATAGGGCCGCTGAAGGCAAGCAGGCATTTCTCCTACCCTCTGGTGGGGGCAGGGGGTGTGATTAATAAGACGAAAACCTGCAGGTCAGGAAAACATCATACCTCCTGATGCAAGGAGCTCCCCGCTGGCCACGCAAATATTCTGACAAATCTGTGCGACAAACTCACTGACACATATGGTCAATTTTCAAATGTCTCTTCAGTGAAAAGAGTTTCTCTCCCTTCACACAAACAAGTAGATATCTCTTTCCCACCACATGCTAGAGAGGGGGAGGGTAAACCCAAAATGCTACATTCTGCTAGTACCTGATTTCCCAGAATTTTTGCACCATTTTAACTCGTTGCCACAATCTAGAGCCACATACATTTGTCTTGATGCTTTACACCTCAAAGCTTGCTGAGTAATTAATATCCTCTGGGTTTCCTAAGCACTGCAACATTGCAAGGGAACAGGAAAATGGCTTTCCTCATATTCTGATTGCTAAATGGATTTAGCTATTGCCACCTGAGCTCCAACTAGTTTCATGAATAAATTTAAAGCTCTCGCAGAGAGGAGACTAATGACACCAGAAGGCAAGGATCAGCAGTGGTCACTGATTTCAAGTACTCACAGGGCACTCGGTGCCTCAATTACCTTTAGGTAAATGTAAAGTTGGCGACCAAGGGAATGGCTTAGATGCAGGAGCCATGGCTTAGAAGTATATTTCTCTTTACATCTTTCCATGAAGCATCTAAGTGTGCCAAGCGGCAATTTGCTTGATTTTTAAGGGGAAGGAGAGATTGTTTACAGATTGTATGAGTCACTTTGCTAATGAATTGGTGACTAAAAGGACAGTTTCTTTCTTCCTTTCCACACAGAAAAGAAAAGGGCATCAATGGATGTTCACAGAGGAAATCCCAAATGTGCTTCAAATGCCTACAAGACTAACCTTTTCTGTAAAAGTCAGGGCAGAGTGCCAGGGGACTCCTTAGCAAGGGGAAAATGCTGGTAATGGCTGCACAACAGAGTCAATCTACAAAAAAAAAAAAAAAAAATTCCACTGAATTAGAGACTTTAAAAGGGTTGAATTGTATGGTATGTGGATTATATCTCAATTTAAAAAAACGGAGTAGCTGTCTCCAGGTACTGTCCCCAGCAGTCAGCCCTGCAACAGGGCACCTGGGCCTCAGCTTGCAGGTAGGAGCCCGAGGGCCAGAGCTCTTCATTTTTAGGTAGCAGAGATAGAAATGGTCACTTGTCCTAGGAGTGGCCTGTTCCCCATGTGGAAAACGAAGGCATCATGTCTGCTTGTTCCTCCTTCCACAGAATAAGGCGGATAACATCATGGAAACAAGTAATAGCTCGTTGCGATGGGTCAGGAGGCCTGGGCTCTCACGATAGCCCTATGACGAGAGGCACGCTGCTCTCCGGGCCAAAGTTTCTGTGAAGCAGTACAAGATACCAAGGTACCTTGCCAAAGGTGACACTGCTGGCATTGTGTTGGAGAGCCGGGGGCCAAGGCTTCCTGACTCTGGACAGCCAGGAGCGAATCCCAGATCTGCCACTCACCAGCAGAGCTACCTTGGGCAAGGGACCGAATAGCTCTGTGCCTCAGTTTCCTCATCTGTGAAGATTAAACTGATCATGATATGTAAAGTGTTAAGCACAGTGTTTGACACATAAGAAGCCCTCAAATATTAGTTATTGTTTTAAGAAAAGTATGAGTTTAGTATGAGCAAATAAATAGCTTATAGGCAATTCTTATTAAAATGTTCATGAGTTTAATAGACACAGAGAGAACAAAGCCACATTCCCATTAGGCTCAGTGTCTGATGAGCCTTTAGTTTCTACTGATGTGACACAAGAATGTCAGTGATTTTGACAAGGCCACACCAAAATACTTCTAAGCCACAACCTTTAGACTAAGAACACTGTACATGGCATTTCCTTTTCCAGCAGGCAACATCAATATAAATACAAATGGATTTCCACATAATTTCTTCAGTGAGGTGAAAAGCTGTCTCTGGTTGATGTTACATATAAGGAAATTTCCAAGTCAGAGCCAGGCAGAGCTAGTCCAACCCATTCGTTTTACAGATGAAGAGAATCCATTAAAAGGTTGACTCTGTTTTGGGTTTTGTTTCGAGTTGGTTAAACAGAAATAGTAGAATCTCATTATGAGACAGCCCATTATGCAGTGCAGACAGGTCCCCAGAGAGCCAGCCCAGACAGGGGGCCTGGTCTAACCCAGTCAGCTTCTAAGGCCAAGCAAGCACATCACAAGACTCAGCATCAGCTACCGGCTGCCCTGTCTGTGTTCCTGAGCAGGATCAGAGGTGGAATCCCAGCCTACACTTGACTGGTACCAACAGGATTTCAATCTTTGCTACCTGGCCAGGCCAACACAAAGGAAGAAAGGTGCAGTCAACCCGAGGCGGCTGCTCCTGCATATCCCCAACTCGGATCTCCCTCCCAAGCTCCTACCTTGTGGGTCCTGCAGCCCAGGGAGATTTCCACAGCAATTCCAAGGAAACATGGAATTGTCCAAACCGGCCTTGATCTTCCCTTGCCTACCCAGCCTGCCTTCCTCCTCTTATGTAGCTGAGTCCAAGTGAATGCAGTGACATCTACCCAGGCACCTGAGCCAGAAACATGGCCATTATTCTTGACTCTTTCTCCCTCATTCGTGACCCATCCAAGCCCAAGTTTTGTATTTTACCACCAAATACCAAAATATTTCTCATATCCGTCCCACAACCTCTACTTCTGTGGCCATTTCCTTAATTTCTTTTTTTTTTTAAAGATTTATTTATTTATTTCTAAACCCCCCCCCCCCCATTGTTTTTGCACTCACTGTCTGCTCTTTGTGTGTTCTTCTGTGTCTGCTTGTCTTCTCTTTAGGCAGCACTGGGAACTGATCCTGGGACCTTCCAGAGTGGAGAGAGGCGCTCAATCTCTCGTGCCACCTCAGCTCCCTGGTCTGCTGTGTCTCTCATTGTCTCTCCTCTGTGTCTCTTTTTGTTGTGTCATCTTGCTGCGCCAGCACTCCGCGTGGGCCAGCACTCTGCTCGGGGCCAGCTCACTGCGCAGGCCAGCTTACTTTACACCAGGAGGCCCCAGGAATCGAACCCTGGACCTCCTATATGGTAGATGGGAGCCCAATCACTTCAGCCACATCCGCTTCCCCATTTCCTTAATTTCTTATCTTAGTTGCTGCAACAGCCTTCTAACTATCCTCCTTGCTTCAATCTTTCTTCTATTCCATTGCCAGAAAAATGCGATATATCAAAGATCTGGCTGGGTCTCCTTTATTACATAAAAACTACCAATATCTCCCCATTGCCTCAAGAATAAGTCCACATCCCTTGCATGTTATTCAACACCCAACCATTTCCACACTTTTCTACCTCCTTGTCCAAAGGACTGCTCTCTTTACCCAAACCCCCTTCTCTTTCTTCATGGAACCCATCTGGTGTCTTTATCCCTCCCCAACTCAACAGATTGGTCAGCCTTCATTTTCCATCCTAACTATATCACCCTAACTGTATCAGACATATCTGGGTGTGTCACCCCATAATTCATTGTAAATGCTTTGAAGACAGGAACGGGGCTTTGATCCTTTCTGTATATCCCCACATACCACAAGACCTTGTCCTATAATAGTGCTTGGTTCACTGCCTCAAATTACTCTGCTAGCAGATGCAGAAATTAGAGACCCAAGACCATCTCCATCCAGGGAATCAACACTTTACAACTTATTCTTTAAGCTAGTGAAAAACAGAGAGATCTTCTGCCAAGGAAAACCCAAGCAGCTTCTCCTCTAAACACTGAAGTCTTGAAAAATAATAACTTTGTAACAAGTTGAATGTCTCAAAGTTGAGAAGACAGTGAACCTAGAGGCCTTAGACCTCCATTCTGAAGTGTTTCCTAGTAATCCATCTGTTCCTGGTAATTAGACTTCGGATGAACTTTTGACATTTGGACCATTCAGAAAACAGAAGCCACCTTCAGGGAAGACTTTCCCCATGGTAAGTGGCCTAGAAGATGTGAAAAGTCTTCTCATTGAAGAGGACAAGTAAGGGGATGTTAGAAAATGGCCCATCAGGAGAAATGTCAATTCAGATCCTTGGCCCATTTTTTAATTGGGTTGTCTTTTTGTTGTTGAGTTGCAAGAGTTCTTTATATAATCTGTTTACAAGTTCCTTATCCTAGATATGATTTGCAAAAATTTTTCCCATTGTGTGAGCTGTATTTTCACTTTCTTGTTGGATTCTGTTGAAGCACAAAAGTTTTCCCTTTGATGAAGTCCAATTTATTAGTTTTTTTGTCACTTGTGCTTTTTGTGTCATATCTAAGAAAGCTTTGCCTAACCAAGGTCATGAAGACTTATTCCTATGTTATCTTCTTGGAGTTTTCTAATTTTAGCTCTTACATGTAGGTCTATGATCCATTTTGAGTTCATTTTATAAGTTTGATTTTGAAGGGGAAAAGAGAGAAGGCAGTATCAAGATGGTGATGTACAGTCAAAAGAGGGTTTTCTAGTTTAAAGTTGGAGACATTATTTGAGCATGTTTAAAAATAGATGGGATGATACTCTCTAAAATTGATACTCACTGCCTCTGCTCCCTCCTTTTCCAGTCACTCCTTGTGACAGTTTGAAGTTATTTTATGACTCCCCAAAAGAAAAAGATAATGTTCCTAATCTATTCCTGTGGGTGTGGTACCCTTTGATTACATTAGATTCACTTTAGATCACTCGATTAGATTGCTTTTGATTGGACTGTGTCAGTGAGGCGTGACTCAAGTTGAGTCTCCACCTTCTTGATGGGTCCGATATAACGGAGACACCGAGATAGACAGACACACAGATAAAGGAAGCCACCGTATTGATCCTACCATGTGAGACAGAGGGCTGCAGGAAAGCAGAGAAGCCCTGAGGACTGAGAGAGGTCCTAGGGTCTGAAACCAGCAGAGCACAGAGGCAAGGAAAGAGGCCCCGGAGAGGCTGGGCCTACAGAGTAGTTCAAGGCTGAAAAGAGGAGCCATATGCCTGATAGCTCACAGCTGAACTCGGGAAGAAAGCGGAGCAGCCAAGACTGAGAGAGGAGGCCCAGTAAGAGACAAGCTCTATGCCTGGGTGCTCACAGCTGAGCTCCATGAGATGGCAGGTTCTGGAAGAGAGGGCAGAGACCTCAGCAGAGATCAGCGGCCATCTTCACTATGTGGCAGGATCCCAGGATCACCAGTAGCTGACTTTGTTGAGAAGGCATCTCTGCTGATGCCTTGATTTGGACATTTCATGGCCTTGGAACTGTAAGTTTTTACCTCAAATAAATCCCCTTTATAAAAGCCAACCCATTTCTGGTACTTTGCATTGGCAGCCCTTTGGCAAACTAAGACACTCCTCAATGTCTTACAGCCACCTCACACTCAGCATGACCAAAACCAAATGCCCGTGCTTGCCCCATCCAACCTGGATCCTTTCTTGAGTTCCCCATCTGACTCACTGAATGACACAGTAACCCACTCCATTGTCCAAGGCAGAAACCTGTGTGTCTCCCTGGACATTCCCTTTTCCCCATGCTCCACAGCTACACCATTACCAAGAACTTTCAATTCCACCTCCAAAACATGCTGGCAGTCCATCCAATTCTCCCCATCTCCACTGCTCCCACTCCACCTCTGTTAGCTACCAAAATGAAGTCACAGCTGTTCATCTGACCTTTCCCCTTTTTACAATTCTGTACTTGTGTCTCTGTACACAAGCATGGTGAGGGGCAAGTATATAGGTGTTTCCAGAATATAGATAAGACAATTAAACAATCCCCTGGAAATCGCAAGCCCCTAAAAGTCCAGATTGTTGAACTTTCTTGTTCAGTTTGGAGGGGGGTAAGGAATCATAAGAAAGTTTCCTGTGTGTTCTGGAGCAGAATCCAACTTGCCTACTTTCTAAGCCTCTTCCTGACCCAAATGTGTCTCTTAAAATGTGAACCAAGCCAGGCTTGGCAGGTGCTGAAGACAGGCTTTTACCAGTGAAGAGCTGAGGCTTGGCAAGATGGAGCTGCACTATAGCCGGTCAGACCTCTCCAATTCTACCCCAGCCTACCTGTTTCTCAGGTGCCTTGAGACTCTGGCTTAAGACAACACACATTTAGTATCTTACAGTTCTGGAAGTTAAATGTCCAAAATGGGTCTTTCTGGGCAAAAATTAAGGTATCAACAGGGCTGTGTTCCTTCTGGAGGCTCTAGGGGAGAATGTTTCCTCGCCTTTTCCAGTTTCTAGAGGCCACCTGCATTCCTTGGCTCATGGCCCCCTCCTCAATCTTCAGATCTTCAGTGCCAGCAGTGTAGCATCTTCACATCTCTCTCTGACAGATGACACTGGGTCCATCTGGATACTCCAGGAAAATCCCACCTCAAGATCCTTCACTTACTTACTTCTGAAAGTCTTACTTGTGTACCCAACTTGATGCTGAATAAATGAGTAGGTGGGAGGAAAAATGCATGCGAAGGAGCAGAAGGAGGCGAGGTTAAAGCAGCAAGTAAGAGTCTGGTTAGAGAATAAAGGAATGAAGGAATGAATGGAGGAAACTTCCCCTGACTCCTAAGCCCCTTCTCCTCACACTCAAGTGCAGTGGCTGCTTGAGCAGCTGGGGTCACCACTAAGGCGCAGGACACTCTGGGGGTGGAGAAGAAGAGCTGGTAACAGAACAGTGGGTGTGAGTCCAAGGTGAGGGAGAGCTGGACTTCCATTTGGTCTCCAGTGCCAAGAAGTGCCTCTGGCTGCCTGGTGTAGGGTGCACAATTTCTGTTTTGCTCAGTACCTGCAATGTGCTTATTAGTGCTTGTGTGTGTGTATTTATTGAGATACAACTCACAACCCATAAAAGTCATCCTTTTAAAGTACAGTTCAGTGATTTTAGTATATTCATAGAGTTGTGCAACCACCACAACAATCTAATCCCAGGTAGTCCCAATTCCTTGCTTCCCCTCAGCCCCTGGCAACCACTGATCTACTTTATGTCTGTACAGAGGTACCTATTCTGAATATTTTATATATATGGAATCATAAAATATGTGGCTTTCTATTCTTGCCTACTTTCACTCAGCATCATGTTTTCAAGGTTCATCCATGTTGTTCCATGTGTCAGAAATTCGTTCCTTTTTACAGCTGTATAATGCCCCCCAAGAGTCCATGTCCTAATCTCTAGAACCTATGAATATGCTATGAATACATGGCAAAAGGGACTTTGCAGGTGTGGCTAAATTAAGGATTGTGAGATGGGGAGATTAGCCTGAATTCTCCAGCTGGATTATCCAATGTAATCACAGAGGGAGGCAGGTGGGTCAGTCAGGGAAGGAGATGTGACAGCAGAAGCAGAGGTGGGAGTGATGCAAGGAAAGGGTCAGAACCAAGGAATGGGGGAAGCCTCTAGAAGCTATAAAGGGCAAGGAAACGATTCTCCCCTAAGAGCCTCCAGAGGGAACACAGCTCTGCCAACACCTTGATTTGAGACTTCTGATTTTCAGAACTTTAGGAGAATAAATGTGAGTTGCTTTAAGCCACTAAGTTTGTGGCAATGTGTTAGAGCAGCCCCAGGGAACTGATTCTCTCCTTCCTTTCTTCTATGTTCATTCTTCTATGTTCATTCATCTGTCAATAAAACTTTTACCCATGACAGGTGCCACCCTAGGCCCAGAGAAGAGCGAGCAGCAAAGCACAGCCTCTGCTCCAAAGAAGTTGCTGGAGCAGCTGGCATCCATTTGAAAGAGTTCAAGTGCCCATCTTTGTTCTTAACAGGTTTGCAGTGTTTGTTTGGGTATCTTTCCAGATCCTGTTCTGATAACCCGGTAATGGCACATTTTCAGCAAGCAGTTATCGTTTAAAAAAAAGATTGCTACTTACAATTATGTATATTCTATTTGGGTAATGTGACTGACAAAGGCCTTAATTGTGATCCATAATTCACATCTAGTACATTGTTAGGCCTTTGCTACAACTTGGCATTTGTGAACATGACAGCATTTGCACAGCTCCTCCAATTATTGTACTTCAGGGCATTTGTGCAAGGCGAGGTGCCAAAGATTGTGGTCCAACCATCAGAGCCTCTTAGACCTAAGGAAAACAAACCCTCTTTTTGGTCTCTCCAACCCTAAGCAGAGGGGGGCTCTCAGTGGGTATCAACGCTAATTACACACAAGGAGCTTAATTTGCTAATCTTGTGAGTTCTCACAATACTCATGAAAAGGGAGGCTGATCACACTCCTATTTTCAGAAAAGAAGACCAAAGCCCAAAGCAAGTAAAGCCTGTAAGTCAAGAATCAAGAATTCAGTGGGCTACCTGTGGGTCTTGAAGTGTCCAGTTTAAAGAAGAATGGCCACATGAACTTCCCAACTGGTTCGTCATTGGGACATGGACGGTCTTCTTCTGGTGGTTTTTTATATACTTCTATTTTCTGTAGTGAAATCTGCCTACAACACTAACTAAGTGTTCTAGAATAATCACAACTAGAGAGTAGAGTAGAGTTAATCTGGTAAGGCTTCATGGAAGCTATGAGCTTGAGAGAAATTTCTAAACACAGGAAGGACAGAACTTGGGAAGGAGAAGAGCAACAAATGGCATCTTCACTTGACCAGAACACCAAATCCCTCCCTGACCTGGAGATAACAAGGCATCCACACATGCATGCAAGAAGCACTCTGAGATATCACTTGATACCTATCATGATGGCAAAAATAAGGAAGGTAGATAAAGCCTAGATTAGGAAAGGATGTGGGGACATGGAACCATGTAGGTAGGCCCGGCTGGTGGGAGGATGAACTAGCACCACCCCTGTAGAAACAAGCTGGCAGCACTTGGGTGAATTTGGTATGTGTATGCCCCATGACCCGCAACCCCACTCCTGTGCGCAGGGCTGGTGGGCACATGGAGGAGGATGCTTGCTGTAGTGCCAATGGTGGGGGTGGGGAACTGGACTCAACATGGATGTCTATTACTGGCAGAGCAGCGAGGTACAATGTGGCAGGCACTTAAAAAGAAATCTTCATACACCAGGCAGTTAGAAACAACAAACCAGATGTAGCAATATGGAGAAACCTTTAAAACATGGTGCTGAATGAAACCTATGAAAAACATAAGGGGTGCAATACTATTTATGTAAATCACACACTCTAAATATTTTACAAGGACGTGTCTGTATTCATATGTTGGGGAAGGGAAAAGTGAGTGGAGATAGGGAATGAAGGAGAGTAAAACTAATATAAAACAAAATGACAGTGGAGCCTTGTGGTAGGTTGAATTCTGTACCCCAGAAAACCAAATTCTTAATCTTAATCCCTTCTTGTGGGTATGAACCCAGTGTAAATAGGACCTCTTGAAGATGTTACTTTTAGTTAAATTGTGGCCCAACTGAAGGAGTCTGGGCCCTAATCCTCTTACTGAAGGCTTTATGAAGAGAAAGCCATGTGTAGGAACAGAAGCCGGAAGTCAACAGAATCCATAAGAGAAAGGAGAGGCCATCGCCATGTGATAGAAAAGCCAAGGAACCCAAGGATTGCCGGTCAGCCAGAATGGAAGGAGGAAGCAAGCCTTCTAGTCTCTGAAACTGTAAGCCAATAAATTCCTGTTATTAAGTCAACCCCTTGTGTGGCATTTGTCTTAGCACCTGGGAAACTAAGACGGGCCTTGCACAGGCCCAGAGGTGACAGTGGACTGGCACCTGAGGAGTGGGATAAACTCCACTGTCTGCACCAGACAGCCAAAAAAGAAAGTAAAAAGCAAACAAGAACTTGGCTTACCCTGGTATCTAGGGCACAGGAGGTCCTCAGGAAATAGAAACTCTACCCTTACCAGTGGTAACACCCTTTTCCCCAGGTCTACTTGGAAACAGAATCACCGAGTCACTCAACTGTAAGCAGATGTAACAGCCACAGCAAAAATAAGACAAAACCCAACTCAGGAAGTATATTAGTCAGCCAAAGGGGTACTGATGCAAAGTACTAGAAATCTGTTGGCTTTTTTTTTTTTTAAAGATTTATTTATTTACTTTATCCACTTTCCCCATTTACTGTTTTGTGTCCATTCGCTGAGCAATTCTCTGTGTCTGTTTCCTGCCATCTCTTCTCATCCTCCTCCTCCAGTCTTCACCAGGATTTGATCCTGGAGACCTCCGATACAGGAGAGAGGGGTTCTGCCGCCTGCACCACCTCAGCTCCTGGCTTCTGGAGCTTTCGGAGCATCCCATCTTGTCTCTCCCCTGCGTCTCTCTCCTGTTATGTCATCATCTTGCTGCATTGCTCCTGGGGCCTGGCGGCTCACCGGCACACAGAGCCCGGCAGCCCATGCGCCCTCTCTATATATTTTTTTTATTTTACCGGGAGGTCCCGGGAATCGAACCCAGGTCCCTCCATATGGCAGATGGACGCCCAACCATTTGAGCCACATCCGCCCCCTGTTGGCTTTTATAAAGGGTATTTATTTGGGGTAGAAGCTTACAATCACAAAGCCATAAAGCATAAATTACTTCCCTCTCCAAAGTCTGTTGCCAAGTGTTGGAGCAAGATGGCTGCCGACATCTGCCAGGTTCAGCCTTCCTCTTCTTCCTAAGGCTCCGTGGACCCAGGTCCTTCCTTTCTCAGCTGTAGGTTAGCATAAGGCTTGTCTCTCTCCCTGGGGCTCATTTCTTTCTGGGCTCAGCTGCGCTGCTCACTCCACAAGGTCAGCTGTAGATTATCAGGCTCATTCTCTTCCCAGGGCCTCTGCTGTGTCTAATGGAGCCTTCTCTCTTTCCTCACATATCTGCTTCTCTGTGTATTTACTTCCTGGGGCACCAGCATTAAAAAAAACCCTCTCTCCTCTGCCATGTCGTTTTCTCTGAGTCCCTGCCCCCTTGGCCCTACTGATGTGGCCCAATCAAAGCCCTAATCATAATTTAATCAAGTAAAAGTGAAACCTCTGAAGTTAATACAATCTAATGTGCCCAGAGGAACAGACCAGTTTACAAACATAATCTAATATCTATTTTTGGAATTAATAAACAATATCAAACTGCTACAGGAAGCCTTCAGTAATTCAGACTACGGACAACTCAAAGACATGGAGAACTCCAGTCTTGGAATTCTTGACCATTCAGCTCAGTAATTCTCAAAGTATCCAGGTAGGGGATGGGATTCTGGAACAGAAAAAGGATATTTGAGGAAAACTAAGGAAATATGAATAAAGTATGGACTTTAGCTAATAAGAATATATTGATATCAATTCATTAATTATGACAAATATACCATACTAATGGAAGATGTTAATAATATGGGAAATTGTAAATGTAAAACTGTTCTAAAATTGAAAGATAATTTTATTTTTAAATGTCCAGATAGGTTCTGTAGCAGTTCAGAGCTGGTCACCTGATAGCCTATAGCTGGCCTTGTGGAGAGAGGGGGGGCAGCTGAGCCTGGAGAGAATCAAGCCCTGGGAAGAGAGGAACCCAGGAAGCCTGAACCCTTGCAGACATTGGCAGCCATGTTGCTCCAACACGTGGCAATAGACTTTGGTGAGGGAAGTAACTTATGCTTTATGGCCTAGTAACTGTAAGCTTCTACCCCACATAAATACCCTTTATAAAAGCCAACAGATTTCTGGTATTTTGCATCAGCACCCCTTTGGCTGACTAGTACAGGTTCCCATACTACTTCTTAGCTTGTAAGAAGACAGAAGCTCAGGGAAGTAGGTGGCTACCTATGAAGACTCCTTTGAACAAAATCTACTGCAGCATATGTGTGAAGGCCTCTCAGCAGAAGCTAAATCCTCATTTGCACATGTCAGTTCCATGAGCAAAGAACACTATGATACCAAAGCAGATTTCTGCAATCTTCTCCTACTAATCTGCCATATTCTCTGCTCTCCTACAGGCTGTCTCTGGGTCAAGGCAGATCAATGAGCCTTTCCTGCATGATCAGAGTAGCGTTCCTGGGAATGAGTTTGTCTGGACATGGCCCCAGATGGTCCCGGCCAAAACGCCTCTCCTTGTGCCCTGGGGGAGGCTTTCACAAGTGGAGTGTGGTTCTCTAATCACAAGGAGGAAAGTCTTTAATGTTGAAATTGAAGGCTGTATCCAGTCCAACAACCTCCAAAGGAACCGCCTTGAAATTTTCTTTCTTTTGTCTCAAGCAAGCTCTTGCAAAACATTAGACTCGGTAGATTCCTCTGCCCAGGATTCCTGGCCATTTTCCCAGACAAGCAGGCTCTGATCTGCTCCCAGGTCAGAGCCTGATGCTCAGGAGATGGAGACACCGCCTTGCCCTCAGGAAGTTAAGTCTAAATAGCAGAAACATACCTGAAAAAGTCCTAACAAAGAGCAGTTACTAAAAGCACCAGTAAGTGTGCTACTAATTAATGCCTACTCCATGGGCATGCACTGTCTTCCCAGTGCATTGCTGGGGGACAGGGGTGCAATTTGGCAGGATCTATAAAACGTAAACTCTGCATGCCTGTCACCCTGCAAGCCCACTTCCCAGCATGTACCTCGCACACGTGTACAAGGAGACCTGAACAAATATGGCTGCTGTAGCACAGCAACAGGGAAGATGTGGCAACAAGTCAAATGCCACCCAATGGGGCAGTGTCCCATAAAACAAAGTGCATGGATAGTATGGAGAGGAGGCAGCAGTTTATGGGAATGACAGAGAACTACATGGAAAGATTCTCAAGACATACCACTTGTGGCAGTTTGAAATTATTTTATGAATCCCAAAAAGAGAAAGATTATGTTTGTGAAATAAATCCATTCCTGTGGGCATGAAACCCTTTCAATTGGACTACATCAGTGAGGCGGGGCTCAGGTTGAGTCTCCACCCTCTTGCTGGGTCTGATATAAATGGAGACACAGAGAGAGAGAGACACAAGAAAGGAAAGCTCTGCCATATTTGATCTGGCCACGTGAGAGAAAGGCCAACACTTTTCCCACAGCTGAGCTACACTGAGAGAAGCCCCTGAGAGGCTCAAAGGGCAGAGGCCCAGGGAGAGATGAGCCATATGCCTGATAGCTTGCAGCTGAAATCTGGAGGAAAGCGAAGCAGCTGAGCCTGAGAGAGAAGGCCAGGTAAGAGACAAGCCCTCTGCCTGGTTGCCCACAGCTGAGCTCTGGGAGATGGTACAGCCCGGAGGGGAGGCAGAGACGTTGGAAGAGATCGCCTGCTATCTTGCTTCAACACATGGCAGCTGACTTGGGTGAGAAAGCATCTCTGATGGTGCCTTGAGTTGGACTTTTCACGGCTTTGGAACTGTAAGCTTTTACCCCAAATAAATATCCTTTATAAAAGCCAAACCATTTCTGGTACTTTGCATTGGCAGCCCTTTGGAAACTAAAACAACATTCAGTAAAACAATGATGCATACAGTATAAGGGCATTAAGGTAAATATTTACAAAGAGACATCTATCAACTGAGGAATGGCTAAATGAAATGTGGTCTATCCATACAATGGGATATTATTCAGCCATGAAAAGGTTCTGATGCATGTGACAGCATGGATGATCCCTGAAAATATTATGCTAAGTGAAAGAAACCAGACACCAAAGATAATATATTACACGATTCCATTTATATGAAATGTCCAGAATAGGCAAATCCAGAGAGACGGAAAATAGATTGGTGGTTTTCTGAGGCTGGGGGAAGGGGGAATGAGGAATGACTGTTAATGAGTATGGGTTTCTCTTTGAGGTGGTAAAAACATTCTGGAATTAGGTAGTGGTGACATTTGCACAACTCTGTGAAGGTACTAAAAACTACTGTATTGTACACTTTAAATGGGTGAATTGTATGGTGTATTAGCCAAAGGGGTGCTGATGCAAAATACCAGAAATCTGTTGGCTTTTATAAAGGGTATTTATTTGGGGTAGAAGCTTACAGTTACCAGGCCATAAAGCATAAGTTACTTCCCTCACCAAAATCTATTGCCACATGTTGGGGCAATATGGCTGCCAACGTCTGCCAGGGTTCAGGCTTCCTGGGTTCCTCTCTTCCCGGGGCTGCGTTTCTCTCCAGGCTCAGCTCCTCTGTTTCCTGCACAAGGTCAGCTGTAGACTATGAGGCTCTCTAGGCTTTGCCTCTTTCCACAAGGCCAGCTGTGAACTGTCAGGTGAATGGCTCATCTTTTTACCCTGAGGCCTTCTCTCCTTCTTCACGACCAAGCTCCTCTGTGTATTTACTTCCCTGGGCTCCAGCATTAAAACTCAGCATCAAAACTCCAACTTAAAACTGCAACTAACTCTTCTGCTCTGACATGTAGTTTTATCTCTCAGTCCCTGCCCATCAAGGGCGGGGACAATGTCCTACTGATGTGGCCCAATCAAAGCCCTAATCATAATTTAATCATGCCCACAGGAACAGACCACTTTACAAGCATAATCCAATATCTATTTTTGGAATTCATAAATAATGCCAAACTGTTACATATGGTATGAGAATTCTATCTGAATAGAGCTGTTACCAAAAACAAAAACAGAAAACTGGGATAATGTTGTATATACAATGGTATATCAATGGCATAAAGAGTCTTTGAAAGTACCTGACAGGGGAGCCATGAATGGCTGTAAAATATGCCTTCATACACTTCAAAATGGTTAAAATGGCAAATTTTTATGTTATGTGTATTTTACCACAATAAATTAGAATATGCCTTCATACAGATGCATTATAGCTTGCTGCTTGTTCCTCAAAGAATCTGGAAGGCTATACAGAGTTGCATTTAATGTTCAGGCTGTTCACAAGTATTTTAGTTTTCCTCTGGATGCACAATAGGATAACACTCTCTACCCCCACCCCACCCTACCGCAAGCTCTCAGTTTTGAAGTCTGGGTGGCACATGATTTTCTTTGGTCAATGAAATGTGAGCAGAGTGCACACATTTACTATATTCACTTCCTCCTGCCATGGCAATCATGAAAGCATAGTGGTGAAATGGAGCCTCCATCACCCTGAGTGACCCCTTCTCAACCTGGCTGGACATGCAACATGAGTGAGAAAATCAAATATTTTGTGTGAAGCACTGAGATGTTTGTTACCACTGCATTACCTAGCACATCCTGACTGATACAACATTCACTGATTTCTTTCTGAAATGATGCAAAGGTTCGTTAAAAGAACTTTCTTTCATTGACAAAGTCTTCATGATGAAGCCTACCCAAATCTAATCTCTCCATTAACTAAGCACTTTGTACATTCCTTATTCTATAGACAATTTCCATTTTGTTTGTATCTCATATCTATAAGTCTAATGTCTTTTTCATATGTGTTTGTCATGTCTTCTCCACCAGGTGTCTTCTGAATCTTCCCAAGGCACCCTACTGATCCAATAGAAAACACCCTTTAGAATGTCTCTAATGTCCACCAGTACACAAAGGGATGGTGTGTGCTTGTGACGTCGCCGGTGAGACCTCTGCTTGGGCCCTCTCTTTGCCTTCTTCAACAAAGAGTTATTTTATAACCTTTGCACTAAAGAGGAAAATAAACAGCCTCTTTCTTTGAGAAAATATCTTTAAAAATTATTAGCCTTAAAAGCGAGTAGATTTTAAATATAAAAATAAATAAAACCTTTCAAATGTGTTTTTACATTTGGCTTTTTGGGAGAAGTGGAAGGGAAGGAGGAGAAAGGATGGCTGACTATGAAGGTTGTTCTCCTTCCCACTACTGGTGAGGTGTTTGATTTCAGAAGTATTAATCAAAATCACTCTTGATTATAGCAAAAACAACCTTTGCTATAATTTTAATGCAATTAACTAGAATATATGGTAATTCTAAGCAATCTTGCTCTTGAGATTAAAGAACAGCCTGCCAGGAAACATACGAATAAAGCTTTAATATCAAAATTTGCATAATTAGGTTTCTTCCCCACTCCACAACCCCCCCACATCCCCACCCCCAGCGTCTCTGGCTACGACAAGTTCTGTTGAAAGGAGATGTTTTCAGCAAGCCTACAACCTAGGGTGGTATCTGGTACCTCCCTCCTGGGCTGGAATGTTCCTACAGAACATCCCCGATGGACTGACAAAGACAGGCGGACAAATTACAAAATGCGGAGCTTTTGAGCTATACTTTCAGAGGCAGGGACAAAAGAGGAGAAAAGCCTTCTAGCTTATGAAACTGCTTGCCGGCTGTTTGGTATCATGTGAATTTGTCCATCCTGCTCTGTAGGGGTATTATATTTTCTTCTTGGGAAGATAACAACCTAAGAAATACATCAAACCTCACAGCTACAGGTTGTTTCTGAAGCATGTTTTAATGCCTGATCACAACTGATGTCCTAGTCACATACCCCTCCCCATCCCAGCAACTGCTGCCACCAGAAAGGCTCCACCTCCTGCGCCACTGCTTCATCCCCACCCCCACCCACCTCCACCTGAACAGCCCTAATGCTCTGGGGAGAGCCTGCATTGCTCCGGGAGAGAAGAAAAGGCATCGAGCAATTACTTTCTTGAAGATATAACAAGCAGGAACATATACACACACTTCTGAGGAGAAGCAGAAAGGCAAGGAGTGATGATACCACTCACACCCATCAGGCATGTCGGTGCTGAGCATTCACCAAACCCAGTGACATGAACCTTGCCTTCTACCTTTCTCCTAGAAAGTTTTCCCATTAGATCCCACAGACAAAAAGAGCTTCACCATTTAAAAACACATAAAGTGTCAACAGTCCTGTTTCCTCTTAAGTAAGTTATTCATGATAAGCAGTAAGATTTAGGCTGAAAGGTTAATATTCTTTTATCAGAAGGGTTGAAGGAAAGAGAAATCATTTTTGAGTTATCTGCTGCTTTGAAAACAGATGCAGAAAAGAAAAGAAGTCAAGACAAGAGAACAGCTGGCCCTTTTTTTCAGAGACCTTTAAGATGTGACTCTGCATCAGAGATGACCCAGGTAACTAAATACATGTCCTGTCTTCCTTTTCAAGACAGTGGAGCAAGCACTCACATTTACATGCCCTGTCACTCGAAAGCTCTGGGGAATGTCAGCAAAGAAGCACATAAGTGAGTACAGTCATAAAGGCGCTAAAAACAGGAAGGGCGGGGGGAGTATCAGCAATCCAAGATCAAGATGAACTTCCAGAAAAACAAAGATGGATGAGATCAGAATGACAGACAAATTAAAATTGGAGGAGATGAACATCAAATATTGGAGAAGATGTGGAGGCACTGGACTGTTATACACTGCTGGTGGCCATGTAAAATGGTACAACCACTTGGGAAAACTCGAGCAACTTGTTAAAAAGTTAAACATTACCTACCCTATGAGTCAGCAATTCTACTCCTAGGTCTACATCCAAGAGAAATGAAAACATTTGTCCACAAAAAAGCTTTGTACACCAATGTTCATAGCAATACTATTCAACGGTCAAAAGGTAGAAAACCACCCAAATTTTCACCAACAGGAGAATGGATAAATACAATGTAATATATCCATACCATGGAATACTTCTCAGCAATAAAAAGGAACTGCTAATACATGCTACAGCATAGTTGAATCGTGAAAAGATGGTGTTGCATGAAGAAGCCAGACACAAAAGAATACATGCAGTATGATTCCATTTATATGAAATTCTAGAATAGACAGAAGTAACCTATGGTTTAAAAATCAGATCAGGGGGAAGCAGATGTGACTCAAGTGATGGGGCTTCCGTCTACCATATAGGAGGTCCAGGGTTCGATTCCCAAGGTCTGCTGGTGAAAGGCAAGCTGGCCCGTGCAGCGAGCTGGCCTGAGTGGAGAGCTGGCCTGCGCAGGAGTGCTGGCCAGTGCAGAGAGCTGGCACAACAAGATGACACACAAAAAGGGACACAGGGGAGAGACAAGGGGAGACGCAGCAGACCAGAGAGCTGAGGTGGCGCAAGAGACTGAGCGCCTCTCTCCCACTCCGGAAGGTCCCAGGATTGGTTCCCAGTGCTGCCTAAAGAGAAGACAAGCAGACACGGAAGAACACACAGAGAGCAGACAGCAAGGGGGGAGGGGGAGATAAACAGAGAAATAAATCTTTTTAAAAAAATCAGATCAGGGAGCAGATGTAGCTCACATGGTTGAGCACCTGCTTCCCACATGGGAGGTCCTGGGTTTGGTTCCCAGTGCCTCCTAAAAACAAAAACAAACAAACAACAAAAAAACCAAACCACAAGCAAACAAATAAAAAAACTAACTCAGGGAAGCCAGTGTGGCTCAGTGGTTGAGCGCTGGCCCCGGTACCTCAAAAAGAAAAAAAAATCAGATTGGTGGTTGCTTTAAGGGAAGGAGGGAGATTGCCTGGGACTTGATGTAAAGGAACTTTCTGGAGTGATGACTATGTTAGGTCTTGATATGCATTCATCAAAACGGACTGAATTTACAGATCTTAATATCTGAGCATTTTACTGCATGTAAATTATATTCAATAAAAGTACTTAAAAACTATACTAGAACTGCAGGAAGAAAAATTTTAAATACTACTGAGAAACACAAAAGAAGACTTGAATAAATGAAAATAAGTACTACATTGTAGCTAGGAAGACTCTGTATCATTAAGATGTCGATTCTCCCTAGGTTAATTTCTAATTTTGATGTATTCTCAAAAAAAATCATATATTAGTCTTCTAAGGCTGTGGAATCAAAATATCACAAACTGAGTGGCTTAAAATAATAGAAAGTATGGGCAGGGCCATGATCTCTCTGAAAGCTGTAGGAGCGGATCCTTTCTGGCCTCTTCCTGGCTTCTGGTGGTGGCCGACAATCCTTGCTGTTCTTTGGTTTGTAGACATCACTCCAATCTCTGCCTCTGTCTTCATGTGGCCTTCTGCCCTATGTGTCTGTGTAACTCCAAACCTCCCTCTCCTTATAAGGACACCAATCATTGGATTTAGGGCCCACCCTCATCCAGTATGGTCACATCTTAACTTGATTACGCCTGCCAAGACCCTCTTTCCAAATAAGGTCACATTCACAGGTATTGACATGAATTTGGGAGGATACTCTTCAGCCCAGTACAAAGAGTAACAAGAAAAACATGGAAAGGCACCAAGCTCAGGAGCCTATCTCCTGCCATGGGCTGAGGAACTGTGTTCCCTCAGCCTCCCACTCGGCCCCCTCGCTGTAGAGAACCTGGAAGACATCTCCCCTCTGAAGAAATGGAGCCAGGCGGCCCAAGCAGGCTAGAAGAGGACCCCTGTTCGGGCCAGACCCAGCCTGCAGCCTTCCCACCTCTACACTACCTTGGCTGGGCTTCCACGGGGGAAGTGTGTGGCTACTAAGCCCATAAACAACCATGGTACATTCAGATACCGAGACGTGTAAAGAAGAAAAGCAAAGGGGGTGGCGTGATGTAATGTGATTTGGGTGCTCTGGCTACTGGGTAGAAAAAAGGGTTGGAGAGAGCCCAGACAGGAAGCTGTGACACCAAGTGGGAACCCACTGCCTGTGGTCTACGTAAGAGCCCATGATGGCCTGCCTTAGGGTGTGAGCAGTGGAGGTAGGGAAGGGGGATTCAGGAGATGTTTGGGAGGCAGATTTTGCAGCTGGGGCCCCCATTCAGATCATCTTGCCCATATCCAGGTTTGATGCTGGGGACTTTCTGCCAGAAAATGGTCTTTGGCCCCACAGTGATATTTGAGCCAAGACTTGAAGTCAATATGGGCCAGGCCATCTTCTAAGTGCCTTAGGTATTTTAAATCACTTACAACTTGGAACTATCCTGTGAGTGTTTAACATGTGCAAGACAATTTACCTAGTCCCTCTCCTGCAGGGATTCTCAACTGGGGGTGATTTGGCACCTCCCAAGGAATATTTGGCAACCTCTGGGGATATTTTTAGCTGTTACAATTGTGGGGAGGGGGTGATGCTCCTGGCATCTAGTAGGTGGAGGCCAGGGATGCTGCTCGACAGCCTACAATGCACAGGACAGCCCCACCACCACCAACAACAGCAAAGAATGATCTGGGCCCAGATGTCAAAAGTGATTTTGAACAATGAGAAAAATGACAGGCAGTTGGGAATGCAAAGAAGACAGGAAACTGTAATGAAAATCATGGTCCCAGTGTGAAGCAAACCAAAATGTGACATGATACCAAGCAAGCAGCAGAATGAAAACCAAGTGAATGTGGCAGTGGAGAGCGCTGGCCAAGCCTCGGTGCCTCCTGCCCAGCTCACTCCTGGAGGCATGTGGGCCTGGGTTTGTGCCATGATATTTTTTTCATTTTCTCAAATCATCAAGGACACAGGCAAAATTAGTAATGTATCTGGACTGCATCACTGACTGAATTTAATGCTGGGGTTTCATGTTTGCTTTGTCAATTAAAATCTCTTTAAAAACAAAAAAGGATAAAAACAAGCTTTGTCTCATGCCTCAAAATAGAAAACAGTTGTGGTTTTTTGTTTTTTTTTTTTTTTTGCTACTAATTGGCAGCTAGGCATATATGTGTATTACAGGAGATAGCAAAACAGAACAGAAAGGCAGAGACAAAAAGAGGTGTCAAAAGACCATGGGAAGGGGGAAGCAGATGTGGCTCAAGCAGTTGGGCACCCGCCTACCACATGAGAGGTCCCAGGTTCGGTTCCCAGTGCCTCCTGGAGAAGACAAGCAAGACAGTGAGCTGGCGTGATGGGCTGGTGAAGCGAGCTGAAGCAACAAGAAGACACAAAGAGGAAACACAATGAGAGACTCAACAAAGCAAGGAGCGGAGGTGGCTCAAGCAATTGAATGCCTCTCTCCCACACAGGAGGTCCCAGTTTCAGTTCCTGGTGCCTCCTAAAGAGAAGATGAGCAAACACAGAGAGCACATAACGAGTGCAAAGACAATGGGGGGGGGAATAAATAAAATAAAAATAAATCTTAAAAAAAAAAAGATCACAGGAAGAAAGCAGATGTGGCTCAAGCGGTTGAGCTTCCACTTCCTACATGGGAGGTCCTGGGTTCGGTTCCCAGTGCCTCCTGAAGAAACAAAGATGAACAACAATCAAACAAATGAAAAACAACAAGCAAACAAATGGAAAAAACCAACCAACCAATCAACCAACTCAGGGAAGCCAATGTGGCTCAGTAGTTGAATGCTGGCTTCCCGGCTTCCCACATACAAGGTCCCAGGTTCAATCCCCAGCCCCTGGTACCTCAAAAAAAAACAAACAAACAACAACAAAAAAAAAACACCATGGGAAGATCATGGCTGCAAATATTTTGAGTACATTGAAGAGAAGAAGTGTAGCAGAGCCAAATCTCGCGGCCACCTGTTGAAGAAGAAGATGAACACTTTGATGACACAATGGTTTGTCTTGATAGTTATAACTGTGATCTGCATTTTAAAATATTGAGAGATCACGTCAGTGTTTCTTCCTTAACCATGGAGAAGGGTTTTTTTAAATTATTTTTTTTTATCTTTAAAGAAGCTTTAGATTACATAAATGTTACATAAAAAATATAGGGGATTCCCATATTCTCCACCCCCTCCCCCTCCCACACTTTCCCCCATTAACAACCTCCTTCATTAGTGTGGTACATTTCTTACAATTGATGAACACATATTGAAGCTTTGCTACTAACCATGGTCTATAGTTTACATTATACTTTACACTCTGTCCCACACAATTTTGAAGGTTATGACAAAATATACAATGGCCTGTATCTGTCACTGTAATGTCAAACAGGACAACCCCAATGTCCTGAAAATGTCCCCATATTACACTTATTCTTCCCTCTTCTATCCCTCAGAACCTCTGATGGCCACTGCCTTTATATCAATAACAGTTCCTCCATTGCTAGAATAATAATAAGTCTACAGTAGAATAATAATAAGTCTACTTTAGTCCATTGTTCATTCCCCAATCTTGAGGATTTTGGGATGGTGATGCCCACTATGCTTCTAATTGAAAGGGGGCTTAGATCCCATAGGGCAGATGGATGGAACTATCTTGCTTGCAGCTGCAGACACTCTCTGTTCCTTGGGATGGGCATTGTCCATCATCATCTCCTTGTTAGTTGTCCTGGGTGAGTCCAATGAACTGGAGAGTAGGTGTTGCAACTCTGCTGAAATTCAGGGCTCAACTGGCACACTGACAGACTAAAGATTTAAGTCTCTGGGACATATATTTATCAAATATAGTGCTGATTATAGTCAAATAGAAGGGGCAAAAGAGCCATGTGTAGAGAACCTATAAATGAGTCTAACTCTGTTGCACTGGGGAGTATAAATTCCAAAGTAAGGCCCACTGACAGGGTACCGAATTCCAGAGCTGTCTGCCCTGCTTATAGTTACTGGATGTCTCTAGAGCCCTGAGGAGCCCCACTGTTTGAGGCACTGTTTACTGTAGCAGTCAATGAGATCCTGCTGAGACCTGCATATAACCTCTGGAATGACCTCCTAACTCGCTTTGCTATCTCTTAGCCATAGAAACTCACTTGTATTTACCATTTCCCCTTTTGGTCAAGGTTTTTTTCCAGATGCATTGCTAACTGGCACTTGGTAATAATCTCTCGGTTCCAGGGAGGCTCATCCCCAGGAGTCATGTCCCCTGCTGGAGGGAAGGTAGTATGTTTATATTATTTGAGCAACAAGGAGGCTTTCAGGAGGTAACTCTTAGGCAGTACATAATACTAGGCTAAGTTTCAATTTCACAAGAAAAGTTGCATAAGTACAATCATCCATATCAAGGGCCTGGCATAATGGTCTGTCTTCCTTCACTAGACACTGCCCTTGCACTCAGGAGATTCTTGCTGTCCTATTAGAGAACGTAGCAGAGCTCCCCAAGATAGGAATTCAATATTCTTTCAGTTATTGTGTGGATTTACACCCACCAAGTCAATGCCTCATGAACACTTGAAAATATTCATATGCCTTAGAGGCATGCCCCAGGTGAACCCCTTTCCATGCATCTCCCCACCACTAACACCAAGCACCAGTGATCCTCCCCTGCCACAGTTGTGACCCTTCTGTGATCCAAAACCTCTCCAAAAATGAAGCCAACAAAATAAACCATGGAGAGTTTTGCTTTTCTTTGGGCTGGAAGAAGGGCATCTTACAGTGTTTCAAAAGGCAAAGTCTGTTTTGAGATGAAGGTTACAGCGATGATCCCAGTAAGGCATTTGTATACAAAAGATATTTATATACATGAAGTTCAGATTGGCTGGTCCCTAACTACAAGTGGAATGTTGCTTGGTGAAAAATTCTCTTATGAATATTCTCTAAAAGGAATAAATCATGCAACTTTGAGACCAAATATTATGGAGGCAAGTTTGATGAAAATGATGTTATTACATGTTTTGCTAACTTTGAAAGTGATGAAGTAGAACTTTCCTATGCTTAGAATGGGCAAGATCTTGGTGCTGCCTTCAAAATCAGCACGGAAGTTCTTGCTGGATGGCCATTCTTCCCACATGTTCTCTGTCACAACTGTGCAGCTGAATTTAATTTTGGCCAGAAGGAAAAACCATATTTCCCAATACCTGAAGACTATCCAGAATGTCCGTTTAGAGGACTGAGTCAGAAGACCAAAGGGGCCTGAAAAAAAGATTGTGAAGTTGTAATGATGATTGGCTTGCCAGGAGCTGGAAAAACTACCTGGGTCACTAAACATGTGGCAGAAAATCCTGGTAAGTACAACATTCTTGGCATAAATACCATTATGGACAAAATGATGGCAGGTTCTAAGAAGCAAATGACAGAAAGCCCCCCAGTGTCTTGGAAGTTCATTGAGATTGCTGCCCGTAAGGAGTGACATTTCATTCTGGATCAGACAAATGTGTCTGCTGCTGCAGAGGAGAAAAATGTGCCTGTCTGCAGGCTTCCAATGAAAAGCTGCTGAAGCTTGCCCAAAAGATGAAGACTATAAGCAAAGAACACAGAAGAAGGCAGAAGTAGAGGGAAAAGACTTTCCAGAACATGCAGTTCTCAAAATGAAACTTTATGCTGCCGGAGGTAGCTGAGTGCTTTGATGAAGTAACCTATTTTGAACTGCAGAAGGAAGAAGCCTAAAACCATCTGGAGCAATATAAGGAAGAAAGCAAAAAGGCTCTTCCCCCATAAAAGAAAGAGAACACTGGCTCAAAGAAGAGCAATAAAAATAAGAATGGCAAGAACCAGTTTCACAGAGGTGGTGGCCATAGAGGATATAGAGGATTCAACATTTGTGGTGGAAATTTCAGAGGAGGAGGTCCTGGGAATCGTGGTGGATATATGCCATGAGAGGTGGTGGTGTTGGTGGAACTGGTGAAATCGGCTATCCTAACCCCCGTGGCCCTGTTTTCCCCAGCCGAGGCGGCTATTCAAATAGAGGGAACTACAACTAGTATTTCAGAGGATGGGGCAACAATCGTGACTATAAAAATCAATCTCAGGGGAAGGGGATGTGGCTCAATCGATAGGGCTCCCGTTTACCATATGGGAGGCCCCGGGTTCAATTCCCGGGGCCTCCTGGTGAAGGCAAGCCAGCCCACGTGGCTTGGTGAGCTGACGCAGCAGGATGGTCCAACAAGGGGAGACAAGCAGACACAGAAAAACGCACAGCAAATGGACACAGCGAGCACAAGCAGCAAGGGGGCATAAATAAATAAATAAATAAATAAATAAATAAATAAATAAATAAATAAATAAATGAAATCTTCAAAAGAAAAAAAAAATCAATCTCAGGGCTACAACCAATGGCAGCAAGGTCAATTCTGGGGTCAGAAGCCATGGAGTCAGCATTATCACCAAGGATATTATTGAATACCCAAATAAAACGAACTGATACATATTTCTTCAAAATCTTCACAAGAAGTCGACTGTTTTCTTTAGTAGGCTAATTTTTAAAAATCAATTAATTAATTAATTTTTAAAGTTTTTATATTTTAAAAGATGCTTAGATTACAGAAGTGTTACACAAAGATTACAGGGATTCCCATGTTCTCCACCTCCCACATCTCCCATAACATCCCACATAAACATCTTCCATTAGTGTGGCACATCACCTGCAATGGATATACACATCCTGGGGCTTTGCCACTAAGCATGGACCATAGTTCACATTGTAGACCCCACTCTCTCCCACTCAGTTCTGCATGTTATATGCTGATGTCAAATGCCATATATCGGGAAGCGGCTGTGGCTCAATCAGTGGGGCTCCCGTTTACCATATGGGAGGCCCCGGGTTCGGTTCCCGGGGCCTCCTGGTGAAGGCAAGCCCGCCCGCACGGCGTGGTTGGCTGACCCAGCGAGCACAAGCAGCAAGGGGGGGAGAAATGAATAAATAAATAAAATCTTAAAAAAAAAAAAACAAAAAACAAAAAACAAACAAACAAACAAAAAAGCCATATATCTGTCATTGTAATGTCACTCAGGTTAATTCCCAAGTCCCAAAAAATAATAGGCTAACTTTTTAAACACTCTACAAGAGGAAGTGCCTGTGGGTTCCTTTGTTAGAAGCTTTCTGGGTTGACCTTTTTCCCTTTTCTTTTTTGTACATTTTTTATTGTAGTTTTAAAGTGAATCGTAAGAGAACCTCAGCATTGTGTACGATAACAGAACGTGTCAGTATTTCAGGGTTCTACATTTTATCTGTAAAATGTGACTTTTTTATCACAGCAAAAGTAAAATGTTGCTTTGTAAACAAACAAACAAACAAACAAGTGAATCCACTTGACCTTGTTCCTTTAGGTGGAATCATTTGAGTAGAATCATGGTGCCTGGGCCAATTTCACGTTACACTGAGTTGGCAGGAGGTTGGGTTGAGGATTAAACGAATTCCACAGCTATGTCACAAATCCGTTAACTCACTGCCAGTGTTGACCAAGCTGAGTGCTCAGTGGGAAGGTGCCGTCCCACCTTCTCTTCTCTCCCAGTTAGCTGACTGCACATAGTTGGGCCCACAATAAGAGCTCAGTAGAAGTGGGCTGGCAGAGAATCTGGAATTCCTGATCCAGATGTCTGCCACATACTAACTAGAAGGCTCCAGGTGAGAGCTTTCACCCTTCCAAGCCTCTGGTTCCCTATCTTTAAAATGGGGGTGGAGGGGAAAAAAATGAGATAATGCACAGGAAGCATCTAGCACCTCCTAGGCAACCGACCAGTGGGCACTGGGTTTATAACTGCTCCGATTAAGCCTCAGGAATTCTTAACAAGGGGTCAATGAGCTTGAACTGAAATTCAAAAATACATTATTCTTGTGGGGACGTGTTGGTGCAGGTATGTTATATTTATTAAATAAGACAGTACAGTGTGGACTTAGTAAGGGGTCCATGGTTTTCACCTGACTGGCAAAGGGGGCCAGGGAACAAAAAAAGGTTAAGAACCCCTGGGTTAGACGCTGCTGCTGACCAGGCATGGGTGAGGCTATACTGAGAACAGATTGCCCTGACACGACCCAGATGCTGTCTCCCAGCCTCCCTTCTGACTCAATGCATTCCTCTTTTCAAACCACAGAAAGGGCCCAAGTGCCTATTAAGTGTCAGGCATCATGTCAGGCATCATGTCAGGCACTGGGGGATACACAGTGGTAAGCAAGCCAAACATGGTCCCTGCCTTCACAGAGCTTCTAGTCTACTGGGGAGGGGGTAGATATTAATGACATCATCACCCAACTGAATAAAGGCATAATTCCAAACTATGACTAGAGCTCTAAAAGAATGAACTTGTTTACCTTATGTAATCTCTGTCTTCCCTGCTAGAATGGAAGTTCCATGAGGGCAGGGACCATACCTGCTGTGATCACCACTGTATCTCTGAGACCAAAAACCCCAACATCATGGTTGAATGAAAACCGGGCACCTAGGTGAGGCAAAACAATCAAAGAAGGCTCCCTAAAAAGGAGACATCTGGGCTATGATCTGAACAATGAGAGGGAGTCAGCCATGTCAAAAGTTGGGGGAAGAACATCAAGGCAGAGTGATGATGACGGGGGATATATTTTGAGGTTGACTAAGTGGAACTTGATGTGGTATGCTGAAAAATGTATCCTCAAAAGATATCCTGTCCTAATCTCCAGTACTTGTAAATGTGACATTATTTAGAAAGAGGGTCTTTGCATATGGAATCAAGTTAAGATGAGGTCATACTGAATTAGAATGGGGCCCAAAATCCAATGACTGGTATCCTTAAAAGAAGAGAAGAGACACAGACACAACACACACAGGGGAGGAGGCCATGTGACAATGGAGGCAGAGATTGAAGTGATGCAGCCATAAAAGCCAACAGATGCCGGCAGCCACCAGAAGTTGGAGGGGGCAAGGAAGGATTCTCCCTTAGAGTCTTTGGAGGGAGCATGGCACCACCAGCACCTTGATTTCATCCCAGTGATATTATTTAAGACTTCTGGCCTCCAAAATTGTGAGATAATAGATTTCTGTTGTTTAAAACCACCCAGTTTGTGATAATTCATTATAACAGCAATAGGAAACTCATAGAGTTGGTACTAGATTAGATGTGTCTTCCAGGTTTATGGTAAAAACAACCTGATGGAGGAAAGTGACTTACTGAGATAGAGATGAAGAATCCAAGCCCTGATATTCTTAACAACCAGGCTATGCTGCCCCCTAGGTAAGTGAACATGCCGAGTTAGAGCTGCCTGTTCAGGGACATGCGAGATGAGTTATTCCCTCTCTTTCCTGTACCTTCAGCCTCATTCAGACATGTCCAGACACTTCCCATCTTCCCCAAACCCTCCAATGCCCTACATCCCCCTCCAGCTACACCCTGTCTTCACCCACAGACCAACCTCTGAAAGAAGGGGCACCAGCTGCCTCTCCTTCTTCCCATTCACCCTTTGTCAACATTCTCCATCTAAACTCTTCCACCTTAAGAAAATCTTTACTCATAGAAGGCATTAGATGACATCCCATGCTCCAAAGTGTTTGGAAAACTGTAAAATTCTTTATGAATGGAGGTTATTATTATCAACTTTATCAAAAATAAAACTGCGTATCTACATGCAAAAGAATGAAGTTGGATCCCCTACCTCGCACCATATACAAAAATTAACTCAAAATGGATCAAAGACCTAAATGTAAGAGCAAAAACTATAAAATTCCTAGAAGAAAATATAGGAGGAAATCATTGTGACCTTGGAAAAGGCAATACTTTCTTAAGTATGACATCCAAAGCATAAGCAACCAAAGAAATAAAAAAAAGATAAATTGGACTTCATAAAACTTAAATTTTTGTGCTTCAAAGGACACTATCAAGAAGGTAAAAAAGAAACCCACAGAATGGGAAAAAATAGTTGCAAATCATATATCTGATCCAGAATATATAAAGACCTCTTACAACTCACATTTAAAAGACAAATAACCCAATTTAAAAATGGGCAAAGAATCTGAATAGATATTTCTCCAAAGAAGATATTCAAATGGCCAATAAGCACAGCACAGGAAAAGATGCTAAACATCGTTAGCTATCAGGAAAATGCAACTCAAAACCACAATGAGATCCACTTCCTATATACTAGGATAGCTAAAACCCAAAAAGACAGGTAAAATAACACATGTTGGTGAGGATATTGAGAAAATGGAACCCTTACACATTGCTGGTGAAAATGTAAAATGGTACAGCTGCTGGGGAAAACAGTTTGACAGTTCCTTAAAAGGATAAACATAGAGTTACAATACTATCCAGCAATTCCACTTCCAGATTTATACCCAAGAGAAATGAAAACATACGCCCACACAAAGACTTGAACATGAATGTTCATATCAGCATTATTCATCATTAGCTAAAAAGTGAAAACAACTCAAATGGCCATCATTGGATGAGTGGATAAACAAAATGTGGTCTAGCCATACAATGGAATTGTATATAAAGGAATGAAGTTCTGATCCTGCTACAACGTGGATGATCCTTGAAAACATTATGCTGCGTGAAAGAAAGCAGACAGAAAAGGACAAATATTATATGATTCCATTTGTGTATGAAATTTCCAGCATTAGCAAATCCACAGAGACAGAAAGCAGATCAGTGGTTGCCAGGGGCTGGGAGTAGGGGGGAATGGGAATGGCTGCTAATGGGCACAGGGTTTCTTTGGATGATGAAAATGTCTCAGAACTAAATAGCAGGGATGGTTGCACAACCTTGTGAATATACTAAAAACCAATGGATTGTACGCTTTAAAAGGGTGAATTTTATGGTATGTGAATTATATCTCATTTTTTAAAAGCCATAAGAAAAGAAAAATGCATTTCAAAATCATATGTTCACAGTGAAGCCAGTTTAACGGTGATTCTGGTAGGAGATTGCAGGGAACTGGGCTCTCCACTCTAAAACCAGGGCTTGCCTGCATAATCAGAAGCAGGAGCAGGGACGAGAAGTAACCAAGCACTCAAAGGTGTGCAAAGAAGGACAGAGAGGTCAGATGTCCTGCTCACTATAAACACACCCAGCCTCTAGGCAGGGCCTGAGCACGACTGCCCAAACATGAACAGGGTATACTTCCAGGGCCTGGGGGCCTTGCCTGAACACAAGAGAAGTGTTCCCAACCTGCTGCTTGTAATTTGAATTTCTGCAACTCCAATCCTATTTTCCATGACCTAAGGAGCTTTCATTCAAAAGAAATCCTTCGTGTTTTTCATAGGATTATGGCACCAAAAAGTTAGCACAGGACTTTTCAGTCACCAACCACGGGAGATGTACCAATATGTATGTACCTGGGGGAAATGCAAAAATGAGAAAAACAGAGTTCTTGACCTCAATCCAGTGGCAGAGTCATTTAAACAAGCAAGGCTATGATGTCCTCGTGCTCTGCCCATCCCTGTAAGGCCTGACACTGGAAGTGTCCTCTGCCCCAATGCCCTCTCCCTCTGCCCCCAGAGAAGGTCTGCTTCCTTTCCAGTGCCTAGCTCAGCAGACACCCATGTCCTAAAGCCTGTCAGGCAGAGCAAGAACACGGAGATGCTGGTGAGGAGGGAGAAATCAGGAGGGCTGGAACAGAGCGTGTGGAAGGGAGTGGCCAGAGGAGAAGAGGAAGGCAGATGACAAGGGGTGGGGGTGGGCAGTTGGGAGAGTTAAAAGTGTACGAGGGTATGAGGATGATCATATGTCTTCCTTGGCATACAGGCTAGAATGGTGACACCCTCTACCAAGATGGGGAGCCCAGGAGAGGCCAACTTGGGGGAGAAAAGCCATGTCCAGCTTTGCACAGAGCAGAGTTGAGGTCTCACCCTCCTGACCCCCTCACTGGATCTGACACCACTGAGCACCTTTCCTCGAAACACTTTGTCCTTAATCTCTATGACCTTTTCCTCCCTGGTTTTTGTCCTATCTCCCTTATCACCAGTGCTTCTCAGTCTCCTTTGCTGATCCTACTTTGTCCACCCTTCAAATGTTGGTGTTCCCTACATGTCTATCTTCCATGTTTACCCACTTTCCTGGAGTGATCCCATCTGTTTCTATGGTTTTAGCTCTTACTGCTCCCCCACATCTAAATCCCCATGCTCAAATGGCTCCTGAGCTCTGGACCCAAGGGCTTCCTGACAGATGCCTCTCTCTACCTGAGCGTTTAGCCTGAGAACTGTTTAAAGGCTTCAGTATTCACCACCAACTTTTTCCTCCCATGACTTCCCTTTTCTGGGTGCATTATTTTGAATCACCTCTTGCTTGGCTGTTTTATGTTATAAAATATTTTTCCAGAAGAGTTACCAAGTAACATGTATATCCTAAAGCCTTACATTTTTTAATGCTACAAATTTCCCTCTAAACACTACTTTCACTGCATTCCACCAATTTTGCTAAGTTGTACCTTCATTTCACTTAGAAGCTCTCTTTTCACCTCTTACTTGCATCATCACAGTCCGTGAATAAAGGCTTGGTTGTTGCTTTCAGTTTGGCTCATGGTCCTAATTGACCACCTCCACACCTTGTCACTAGACACCTAAGTTTGTTTTGTTTTAATTAATTTTATTTACACACACTCTATATCCACCAAGTAAAAACTCCCCCTTCCCCACTCCCCCCATCCCCTGGTAACCTCTAATCTACTTTCTGTCTCTGAGCCTTACATTTTAAAATTGAAATTCTTATTGAGATAATTATAGATTCACACACAGTTGTTAGAAATAATGTAAAGAGATTCCTTGGACACTTTGTCCAGTTTACCCAAAAATTAATATTATGTAAAACTATGGTACAATATCACAAACAGTATGTTGACCTTGATACAATCCATGATCTGATTCAGATTTCCCCAGTTTTACTGGCATTCATTTGCATGTGTGTTTATTAAATTCTGTACAATTTTATCAATTTTATCACCTGTGTTGGTTCTTGTATCCACCACCACAGTCAAGGCACTGAACGCTTCCATCCTACAAGGATCCCTTGTGCTGCTTTTTTAAAAAGTTTGAGCTTTTGTAGGTTTACAGAAAAATCCTGCAGGTAGTACAGAGTTCCCATATACCCCCTCACCACACCTCCCTCCCTCCCACCTTCCCTCTATCACCCAACCCCCAGCCCATAATCCCTGGCAACCACTAATCTGTTCTCCATCATTATAGTGATATTATTTCAAGAATATTATATAAATGGAATCGTGCAGTATGAGTCCTTTTGAGACACTTCTTTCACCCAGAACAATGAATTTTAGAGTCATCCAGGTTGTTGCATGTCAATAGCTTGTCCCTGTTTATTCCTGAGTCGTATTCCATGATACAGATGTACCAGAGTTTATCGATTCGCTCATCAAAGGACATATGGACTGGATTCCAGTTTTTGGTGATCAGTAATAAAGCTGCTATGGACATTCATGTACAGAAAGCCTGACATTTTTTCAGAAAGCTTTTTGTGTTGCTTGTCTGTGAGAGTGTCGTCTTAGATCACACACTTTTCCCTCAAAGCTATGTAGATACACTGCCTCAGTGTCTTCTGACACTAAATACTGACTTCTTTCTCCCTAGTAGATGGCTTGCCTCTTCTGCCTAGGTTTATTTTGAAAAAATGTTCAACAAGGGATAAATCACTCACTAACCTAATCAAGAAAAAAGGAGAAAAAGAACTGATACACAATTTAGGAATGAGAAAGGGGAAATAACTACTAATACAAAGGAAATCAAAATAATTACAAGACAAAACTTTATACAGCTTTATGCTCATGAATGTGAAAACCAGGGTGCATTCACTGATGATCATTTTCACTTATTTGACAGATATGTATAAGTGTACACTATGTGCCTGTTCTAGGCCTGGGGATACAGCAGTAAACAAAACAGACAAAAACAAAAAACAACTTGGCCTTAAGCTTATACTCAACTGGATGAGATAGATATGTAAATCTTCATAAATTAGTTATAAAGACGGGAAAACCTAAATAGAGCTAAAATCATGGGGGGAAATGGGAGAGTTATCTATAAACTACCACTCAAAAAAGATTCAACCAAGCTGAATCCACAGGAGACATTTCAATCCTCAAAAGACAGATGATTTCTCTACTGTTCAAATTTCCCAGAGCAGAGAAATGAGAATAACTCCCTCTGCCTTTTTTCTGAGGTGCTGGGGCCAGGGATTGAACCTTGTATGTGGGAAGCCAGGGCTCAACCACTGAGCTACAAGAGCTCCCCTCCTATTTCTTTTAATGAAGCAAAATCTGGAAAACGAGTACAGAAAAAGTAAACTACAGACCAACCTCACTTTTGAATACTGATATGAAAATCCTAAATAAAATGTAAGCAAATAGAATCCAAAAGTGTATTAAAAAAATACATCCAAAGCCCAAAATCATCACGATGCTCAATCATAGGGGATCTAGTAACATCATTTACTAAATTAATACATCAAGGAGAGCAAACATCTGAGAGATGTCAAAATGCTACTTCTTCAAATTCATCTTCTAATTCTGATTTTTAATAAAGCCAAATTCTGAGTAAAATAGGAGTTAGGATTCATCCTTAACAAGATAAAACCATGCATCACAAACCAAAGTTACAAACCAGCAAGGAAGCCCATTAGCACCACTATTATTTAACATAGTTGTGGCTGTGCTAGTCAATAGAATCAGTTAAAAGAACCAGGTAAGGGATTACAGAGGAAAAAAAAAAAAAAAGAAATATTGAAAAAGAGGAGGCAAAGCCACCACTATCTGCAGATGATATGGTTATATACCTGGAAATGCCAGGAGAATCAAGTGAAAAGCTAGTACAAATAAAAAGATTGATTTGGAAATCACATATCTGATAAGGGTTTAATATCCAGGGTATATAAAGAGATGTTACAGCTCAACAATAAAAAGACAAATGACCCAATTAAAAAATGGGCCAAAGACTTGAATAGACATTTCTCCGAAGAAGAAATACAAATGGCAAAAAAACACATGAAGAAATGCTCAACCTCACTCATGATTAGGGAAATGCAAATCAAAACTACAATGAGATATCATTTCACACCTATCAGAATGGCCACTATTAAAAACACAGAGAACTACAAGTGTTGGAGAGGATGTGGAGAGATAGGAACACTTCTTCACTGTTGGTGGGAATGCAGGATGGTACAACCACTCTGGAGGACTGTTTGGCAGTCCCTAAAGAAGCTGAATATAGACTTTCCATGTGACCCTTACCACTACTGGGTATATACCCAGAAGAACTGAGAGCAGTGACACGAACAGACATCTGCACACCGATGTTCATAGCCACATCATTCACCATTGCCAAAAGTTGGAAACAACCCAGGTGTCCATCAACAGACTAATGGATAAACAAACTGTGGTCTATTCACACGATGGAATATTATGCAGCTGTAAGAAGAAATGAAGTCGTAAAGCATATGACAACATGGATGAATCTGGAGGACATTATGTTGAGTGAAGCAAGCCAGACACAAAAGGACAAATACTGTATGAATGCATTACTATGAACCAAATATATTGTGTAATATATTGTTTGATTCACACACACAAAAAAAACAAAAAAACAAACAAAAAACAAAACAACAAAAAAATTTACATGTATCCATTACATTTAATTGAGAAATGTATATATTTATTCATCTGTTTACTTTTTAGTTTTTTATTGCTTATGTTTTCAATTATTAAACGTACAAAATAAAGTTAAAAAAGAAAGAAAGAAAGAAAGAAAAGATTGGTAAGGTGGCTGGTTACACACACACACACACACAGACATACACACACACACAGATCAGCATCTTTCTCAGATATCACCAATCATCACTTTGAAAATGTAATGGAAAAAAAGATTCCATTTACAACAGGAATATATGCTATAAAATACCTGGGGATAAGTCTAACAATAAATGTGAAGAACTAACATGAAGAAAGTTATTGGGGGAAAAAAAAGATTGAACTAAATATAAAGAGATACCTTGTGTTTGGATGGGAAAACTCAATACAGTAAAAAACAAACAAACAAACAAACAAAAAGGTCTTCCAAAACCAACCTACCTAGCCAATACAATTCTACTTAAAATTCCAATGGAAAAAAAATCCCAATGGACTTTTTTTTTTTTAACTTGAGAAGCTGATTTTTCTAAAGTGTACATGCAAGAATAAGCACGGGGAAATAGGACATTTCAGAAAAAGAAGAGTAATATAAGGAAGGCCTGCCCTATTAGATGTTTAAATGTCTACAATTAATCACAGCAACATCTAAAAACATTTTTATTGCAGTGCATGTATGACCCAGCTGCATCACTAATTCCACTAACAGACAATCTTGATCCCAATGTGGATTCAAGGGCCCTTGCAGCACAATATTTGGATGCCACTGGTCT
>JAKSZT010053812.1:497510-511889 GCA_026826555.1 Tolypeutes matacus
GTGGATTCAAGGGCCCTTGCAGCACAATATTTGGATGCCACTGGTCTAGATGTTTTCTGCCACCATTCTAAGTTATCTGTTCTATGCCCTGCTATTTCCATTGCCTGCTCACTACTAAACAAACTCAAGAGACTCCTTGTACACAACCTCCCAGATAGCAACTCTACAGTAAGGAGCGAGAGTCACCCCTTGCTTTCCAATCCCACTCCCTAGAAGTCAATGGTTTCAGACCTGCTACTTTGATAATCAACTTAAAAAATACATATTTACTCTGAGGGCCTTAGTGAAACCTCAATCCAGATTGATTGAGAAATTAAAGGGAGATGAGGAAGAAGGGCAGGGAGTGGAGATTTGAAGGAGGGAGATGGGGTATTAGCTTAAAAGGGAGGCACAGGAAGGAAAGATGTTATAGAATGAAGGAAAATTTGAGCATGTTTTTAGGCTGAGTGAAAGAATCAAGGAAAGGGGAAGGGGGTGGGTAATGATTGAAAATGTAGAATAAGGTCTCGTTCCAGGGGTAGTAAGGGGTGGTAAGATCCATTACAATAGAAATAATATACCATAAAGTAACTGGGAATAAATCAATCTAAGAGGAAATGTGCAGGGCCCACTGAGACTCAAGGGAGGGGTAGGATTAGCCCCAGGCCTCCTGGGTCTCAGGTCAGCACCCTTTGTACTCGGCAGACATTCACTCAAGAATACACGATCCAACAAGCATGTGAAGAGATGCTAAACATCATTAGTCATCAGGGAAATGCAAATCAAAACCACAATGAAGTACCACTTCACACCCACTAGGATGGCTAGAGTAATAAATAAATAAACAGAAAATAACAAGTGTTGGTGAGGATATGGAGAAATTGGAACTTTCCTACACTGATGGTGGGAAGGTAAAATGGTGCCGCTCCCATGGAAAATAGTCTGGCAGTTCATCAAAAAAGTTAAACATAGAATTACCATATGACCCAGCAATTCCACTCCTAGGGCTATGCCCAAGAGTACTGCAAACAGGTATTCAAACAAAAACCTGCACATGAATTTTCTTAGCAGCATTATTCATAGTAGCCAAAAATGGAAACAATCTAAATGTCCATCAATGGATGAATGTATAAACAAAATGTGGTCTATCCACACAATTGAATATTATTCAACCATGAAAAAGGAATGAAGTACTGGTATATGCTACAAAATGAGTAAACCTTGAAAGCATTATGTTGAGTGAAAAAAGCCAGACACGAAAGGTCAAATATTGTGTGATTCCATTTATTTGAAATGTCCAGTATAGGGAAATCCAGAGAGACAATGTAGATAAGTGGTTGTCAGGGGCTGTCAGGGAGAGTATTGTGTGTGTGTAGAGACTGATAATGGGTAGGGGTTTCTTTCTGGGGTAATGAAAATATTCTAAAATTAGACAGTGGCAATGGTTGCACAACTCTGTGAATATACTAAAAACCGTCTAATTGTATACTTTAAATGGGTGAATTGTATGGTATGTGAAGAATTTTGCAACTGTTTTAACATATAGGAGGGGAAGGGAAATCAATCAGCTACACAAAAACTTGGGCAGCCCAAAAGCAGTGGGTATAAAGAAAGGAGCCCTGGATAGGTTCCACCCACACAACCTGGGGCAAGTCCCTTTGTGACTTGCTGCCTCTGTTTCTACCTCTAAAGGGAGCATCAGGACCTGCTGAGAAACCCATCTTCACCCTCCCCTACTCCCTCCTCTGTTGAGGCTGCAGCCCATCTGACTGTCACTCCTTTCCTAGAGGCTGTCCTCTCCTGGCATATTCTCTCCAGTCATCCGGCGAGGTGGAACATCCTGCTCTGTGGCCTAAATATTATCCAGATCCGACCCTCAGCTCCTTTACCTCCTTCCTAATCTCCAACACCCTTCATTCACCTCATTTCATTGAAGTCAACTCAAACTCCACCCCGACACTGGGCAAAAAACTGCCTTGAAAATCTCACTCTCTGGCCTCACCCCTATCTTCCCAATCCTTGCCTGACCACCTGGCCCACCAGGCCTGTGAAGCCTGCCAAGCAGCCCTCTGCCATCCCTTCTTTTTCTCCTCAGGCCTTACTCCTCCTCCTGTCCCACCTGGCATGGTCCCAGCTTGGTCACTGCAGAGACTCTGCCAGCACCAACAATCCCTGTCACAACACTCTGCCCTCCCCCACACACTGATCCCCAACTTTAGGAGGTAACCCCACTCTCCAGCCCCACTAGCCTATGAGCTCCTGGAAGCAGGACCAGTGCCTGAGTCATCTCCACAGGCCCAGCACCGAGCAACAGGTCCCACAGAACTGTGCTGATCAGCACTGGCCCAGTTGCTAGCTCAGGGTTTGCAACTCGAGCCAGGCCCTTGGGGTGCCTTGGCAGTCCGCATTTCCTTAATCTGATCTCTTTGTTCCCTGATGTTACTCCTTCCAACCTCGACTCCCTGCAGTCTCTGCACAAGATCTTGACTCAGGCCATCAGGCAGGACTGCTCCCCATACCCCCTCACCTGCCCAATTTGGACATGTGACAATACCAGTATTAAGAGGTGATTTTAATTGAGCACTGACAAAGATTCAGATCTTCTTTCTCCAACCTCTCCCAGTCACCCTCAGTCAAATATTTATATACACAGATTAATTCTTGAAACATAATTTATAACAGCAAAGACCTGGAGTCAACCTAAATATTTAGCTACTTGGCCTGAGGGCATTTGCCAATCTGGACACACTCTGACTTTGGTTTCAGCAGCCTTCAAAGGCTGGCAAAGGGGACAGAAGTCAAGGCCATGACCACCTAACTAGGGGAATCCAAAAGAAGATTCTTCCCACATCAAGCTGGGACCCCAAAGAGCTACACTTTTGAGTTAAGGATAACTCAGAAGCAAACTTGCTCCTCTTAAATTTAACCACCAGGGGACTACAAAGAAGGCTGTCCAGTGCTGGGTGAACAAGGAGAAAAGGTTAGGAACTTGTTTAAGGTGGCCCCTGGCTAGAAATGTTCCCAAGACAGCCATCAAAAGCAAACACAAATCTCCTCTGGAAGAATGTACTTTTATCCTTGAGTTCGAAGAATCCCCCACATATATATTTCAGAGACAATGAATAGCACACAGCCAAAAATAACCACGCACACAAGAAAACCAGGCATAGTGATTGAGAACCAGTAGAAAAAGACTAAACAGAAATTGAGCAAAAGACTTGACCAGGCAATTCATAAAAGAAAAAATCTAATAGGACAATAAACATATGAAAAGATGTACAACCACATTAGTAATTGGAAAAATGCAAATTAAACCATAGGATACAATTACACACCCACCTGTAGGCTAAAATTAGAATAAAGTCTGACAAAACCAGTGTTGTGAGGTGAGGACGTGGCATTGTTTTGGGAATATAAATGAGTACAACCACTTTGGAAAACAGTCTGGCATCATCTGGTACAATTGAAGGTATAAACACTCTATAATCCAGAAACTCCACTCCTAGGTATATCCCTAGGGCAGCAATTTTCAAACTTTTTGGTCTTAGGATTTTTATAGACTCAAAGATTACTGAGGACCTCAAAGAGCTTTTGTTTATGTTTTTTAATATCCTCCTTTGTCAAATGCCTATTTGAGGCTTTTGTCCATTTTCAGTTCATTTTCTATTGATTTGTTGCAACTCAATATATATTCTGGATGGGATTCATTTAGTAAACATAATTGCAAATATCCTTTTTTAAAATTAGAGAAGTTGTGAGCTTACAAAACAATCAAGCATAATGTGCAGAATTCCCGTACATCAGCAACTTACATTGTTGTGGAACATTTGTTACAGATTATGAAAGAACATCATCAAAATATTACTACTACCTATGGTCCATTGCTTACACTTGGTATATTTTTTCCATACACCCCTTATTATTAACACCATGTATTAGTATTGTACATTTGTTATAGTTCATGAGAAAACACTCTCATTTTTGTACTGTTAACCACAGTCTATCTTCCACCACATGGCTCACTGTGTTATACAGTCCCACACCTTGTATATGCTATCTGAAGTGTACACTCTGGCTTTTACTTTCATCAGAGTTCTGCAGTCATCACCCCAGTAAAACTTTGAATGGTTTCCTTAGTCAAAAGAAAAAATCACATACTCCCCTATTACTAACACAGTACCTTCTTCGACATTGATGCAAGAACATTACAAAATTGCTGTTAACTATAGTCCGTAAGTTACATTAATTGTATTTTTCCCATGCATTGCTATATTCTTACCACCTTGTAATAGTGATGTACATTTGTCATAGTTCATAGAAGAACATTCTTGTATTTGTATTATTAACCACAATCCTCATCCACCTCCAGGTTCACTATGTCATTCAGTCCCTAGATTATTCTTTAGCTTTCTTCCAACTGACATTTACATCCCTAGACTACCTCTTTCAGCCACAATACTATTCACAAACCAGCTGTGTTAGATATACTAACTATAATGTGTTACCACAAACTCCATCCATTTCCACACTTTTACAGTCAAGCTAATTGAAAATTCTACATACATTAAGCATCAGTGCCCCTTCTCAGTCCTCATCCTATCTCCTAGTAACCTACAGTCTAGGTTTTAACTCCATGTGTTTATTCCTCATATTTAGTTCATATTAGTGAGACCATACAATATTTGTCCTTTTGTGTCTGGCTTATTTCACTTAGCATAATGTCCTCAAGGTTCATCCATGTTATCATATATGTCCTAATTTCATTTCTTCTTACAGCATCATAGTATTCCATTGTATGCATATATCACATTTTGTTCATCCATTCCTCAGTTGATGGACACTTGGATTATTTCCAATTTTTGGCAGTTGTGCAAAAATGAACGTCAGTGTGCAAATGTCTGTTTATGTCCTTGTTTTCTGTTCTTCTAGATCTATTCCCGGTAGAGGGTTTGCTGGATCATATGGCAGTTCTATATTTAGCTTCCTGAGGAACTGCAAAACTGTCTTCCACAGAGGCTACACCATTCTACATTCCCACCAACAGTGAAGGAGTGTTCCTATTTCTCCACATCCTCTCCAGCACTTGCTGTTCTGTTTTTTAAATAATGGCCATTCTATGAGGTATGAGATGATCTCCCATTGTAGTTTTAATTTGCATTTCCCTAATAGCTAGTGATACCGAACATTGTTTCATGTGCTTTTTTGCCATTTGTATTTCCTCTTGGTAGAAATGTCTATTCAAGTCTTTTGCCCATTTTGAATTGGATTGCTTGCTCTTTTATTTTTGAGTTGTATGATCTCTTTATATAGCATGGAAATCAAGCCCTTATCGGACATGTGGTTTCCAAACATTTTCTCCCATTGAGTGGGCTGCCTTTTCACTTTCTTGACAAAATCCTTTGAATCACAAAAGTGTTTAAGTTAGAGGAGGTCCCATTTATCCATATTTTCTTTCATCGCTCATGCTTTTGGTGTAAGGTTTAAGAATGTGCCACCTACCACCAGGTCTTGACGATGTTTTCCTACATTTTCTTCTAGGAGTTTTATGGTTCTCATTTTTATATTTAGGTCTTTGATCCATTTTGAGTTAATTTTTGTATAAGGTGTGAGGTAGGGGTCCTCTTTCTTTCTTTTGGCTATGGATATCCAGTTCTCCCAGCACCATTTGTTGAATAAACTGTTCTGACACAGCTGGGCGAGTTTGACAGTCTTGTAAAAACATCACTTGACCATAGATGTGAGGGGCTGTTTCTGAACCAACAATTTAGTTCCATTGGTCTATATGTTTGTCTTTATGCCATTACCATGCTGTTTTTATCACTGTAGCTAGGTAATATGATTTAAAGTTGGGAAATGAGAGTCCTCCAACTTTGTTCTTCCTTCTTAAGACTTTTCTGGCCACCTTCTATGTGCCAGGCATTTAGCTTCAGTGTAGTGTAAGCAACCTTACAAGATGATTAAAATCATGTCTATTTTACAGATAATAAATACACAGATTAAGGAACTCACTCCTTTTTCTGTTTTCTATCTTTTGAATGGTACCCGTTGTCCACCTAGCTGCCCAAGCCAAAACCCAAAAGACATTTTAATACCTTCTCCCTTTACCCAACATCTAGTCAAGGGCCAAGTCCTAAAAATTGCAGCTCCCTAACAGTCTTAAAATCTGCCCACTTTTATCCATCTATATTGCCACTAATTTAGCTTGAGTCACTATCATCTGTCAGCAATTTTTCTGCAGTAGTTTCTTAGCAAATCTTCCTATCTCTCTGTCACCACACATCTGACCATCCTAAAGTGCAGATCTCCTTATGCCATTGCCCCCATTCACAGTCTTTGAGTGGCTTCCCACAACTCTTAGAAAAAAATCCAAGACACAACCCAGCTTAAAAGACCCTTTAGGGACTGGCTACTGCCTGCTTCTCCACCTTCATTTCATAGTAACCAGGGCCTCACAGTCTACACTGGAAGCCACACTGCACCTCTTACCATTTCCTTGCTGTGCCAAGAGTTTCCTCACCCCTGGGCCTGTTTAGATTGCTTCTTCCTATTCTTGAAATCCTCCTCTTTCTCTGCCTCATTTTGCTACTTGTTACTGGTCCTTCAGGACCAAGCTTTCTAAATGGCCAAAGTGCTCTTCCTCTGTGACCCCATAGCACCTGGGCACCGCTTGTTCTTCTTCAGTTAGATCTTTGGGTCCAGGAGCTGTGTCTTAATCATTGTTGTATCTCTGTACCTAACAGTGGCTGACACAGACCACAGAACAAACATGTAATAATCATTGGAGTGTGAATTAGTTTAAAAACAAATAAATGGATGAATGAAAGCAAAAATAAAAGGTCAACTTAAAGTTGCCCTAAGAGAAGGAATTAAGAGCTGTATTGCACACATCTACTTGCCTGTCTTTTATGTCAAAATACACTGTCCTCCTTTCAATTTCCAATAGCACCACATGGCTCCCACTGCAGGGCCTTTGCATTTGTCTGGAATGCTCGTCCCTCTTCCACCCACTGCTTAGTAAACACCTTCTTATTCTTCCCTTCCAGAAGAGAAGGATTTTCACTGATGCAGACCAAATCAGCCCTTATGCTTTATTCATAGCCCCATGTGCCTCTCCTATATCACTCTCACTGCCATGAGCTTCTACATCTATGTCTGTGACTATTCGTTTAGAGACTGTTTTCTCCAGTAGACAGCAAACTCCAGGAAAATAGAATCATGTCTGTTTTTTATTTGCCATCATTTCCAGTGCCTAAGTACAGCACCTGATACACAAAATAAAAGTTTGTTAAATGGATGCATGAATAAAAAAACTGTCTTATCAAAACCAACCAACCAACCAACCAACAACAACAAAAAAACACCAAGATGTTTCTGGCTATTCGGGGCCTCTTACCCTTCCAAATAAATTTGATAATTGAGTTTTCCATTTCGTTAAAAAAAAAAAAAAAAAAAAAAAAAAAAAGGCTGTTGGAAGTTTTATCAGGATTGCATTGAATCTGTATATCAATTTGGGTAGAATTGACATCTTAATGATATTTAGTCTTCCAATCCATGAACATGGAATGTTCTTCCATTTATTAGGTGTTCTTCGATTTCTTTTAGCAATGCATTTTAGTTTTCTGGCAACAAGTGCTTTTTGTCCTTGGTTAAGCTTATTCCTAAATATTTGATTCTTTTTGTCTCTACTGTAAATGGGATTTCCCCCCTATCTTCTTCCTGATGTTGCTCGCCAAGGCCTTCGCCACCTCTTGTTGCTTTTGTCTCGTGAAGCGTACCTTGATTAGACTCCTTTCAATTACTGTGTTTGAGTGAGCCATGGTGACTTCCCGGACTTTCCCATGGCCTCCAAGTCCCTCTGCTCTAGCCACATGGGCCTCCCCGCTATTCCTCCAATTTGCTAAGCACTGCCTGCCCCACCCTCACATTTGCTGCCCCCTCTAACTAGAAGCTCCTAGGAGGAGGAGTGGCCAGGGACTGAGGGGGAGCAGTCTAGGGGAAGAGCAGAAGCTCAGGTTAGAACAGGGTCCCTGAGAGATGCCTAGTAGCAGGGATAGTAATTCAAAATATTTTAAAACAGTTGTGCAGGGCAGTAACTTTTGTGTTCAGGTTAGGGGAGGTCCAGGGCTCCTGAGGGAGGGGCTGGGATTCCGTTGTGGAGGAGTGAAGAGCAATTGAAATGGAAGTATTTCAATATCCTAACGGCCAGCAGGGCATTGGCCCACACGTGGAGATGTGGAGATCAAGAGTGCTCAGAGCTGGGGTATCAACGGACAGAAGTGGCGGGTGGAACCTGAAGCTGTGAGATGGGGTGAAAGCAGCTGGGAAGCCACGTAGAGAGGAAGAGGACTCAGGGTACAGCCTGGGGCAGAGGAGCGGGGCCTGGTGGAGGGCCTCCAGGAGGGGGGTGTGCCTAACGGTGGAGGGACATAAATGGTCTGGCCAAGTACAGGCTTGTGTTTAACATCGGCCCGTGTCTTCTCAACAGAACCAAAGAGAGGAAGGTGAGGGAAGGCAGCCCTTATTTCTGTGGCTTCCTTCCAGAGGAACCTGCTTCCTTTCACCTTCCCCCTCCAGGGCCTTGACTACACTCTGCTTATTTGCATTAGCAATTAATTGGCTACTCCTCCAACAACTCTGAGAGGCAACAAAAGCAGAGATCAGCAGCCCCTTGGTGCAGATGAGGCAACTGCTGCCAGAAAATGGTGGAGCCCCGCAGGCATGGAGCCATAAAGAGGAAAAGGTCAAAATGAACCCGGTCAGACCAGGGTACTATTTTGGTGGTAATGAATTCTGCACTGCAGCAGTACCTCCTGCAGAGGGTACTGCCTCGGATTTGGAAAATCATCCTAAAGGGAGCCACCTAGGAATGTGGCCAGGTGTGGCTGAGCCTCTCCTTTAAACAAGTTCACTGAGCAAGGGCCTCTGACCAGTGGGGTTCCACGACAGCAGCAGTTTTCAAAGCCTAGAAGAAGCTAATAAAGGCCGAGTTCCACAGTGGTTGGAGCTGGGGCGAAGGTCCAGGCCCACCCATCCCTGCCCTGATCCTCCCCCCTCGGGCCTGTGAGCAGGTCTGGTGTGGGCAGATCCCAAACCACCAGACTATCCACCCCAGGCTGTGCCAAAAGGACCATCGGAGGGGCTTCTAAACATTCGCTGAGGTGCCAAGAACCCCACTGCAATCCAGTTTTCTACACATTTATTTGAAAATCCTGAACTTTAAGTATATTGGGGCTTGATTTTAAACCGTGAAATTGAAACAAGGTAAAGAAACATCACCCTAGAAATATCTAACCCTTACCTTGTGTCCATTTTTTTTCTTCTGCTGCTGTAACAAATTACCACAAGTGTAGCAGTGTAAAACAACACAAATACATCATTCTACAGTTCTGTGGGTCAGAAGTCTGACAGGGGTCTCCTTGAGCTCCAATCGATGTGTGGGCAGGGCTGCCTTCCTTTCTGGAGCCTCTAGGGTAGAAGCCCTTCTCTCTCCTTTGCAAGCAGCTAGAGGCCCCATCCTCCCTCTTCCAAGCCCTACGGCCCGTCCAGTCCTCACGAGGCACTGCTCTGACACTGACCCCTCTTGTGCCTTCCTCTTCACTTTTAAGGCCATTTGTGCTTGTACTGGGCCCAGCCCGATAATCCAGTGCAATCTCCCCATCTCAAGGTCGTCTCATTAGCAACCTGAATTCCATCGGCTACTTAATCCCCCTTTGCTGGGTAACCTCACATAGTCACAGGCTCCAGCATTAGGATGGGGACATCTTGGGAGGCTGTTATTCTGCCTCCCCCAGCTTCCCACCCTCTCCCATGTGGTACACCTACATGCACTGGTCCTAATATACGTTTAAGATGCCTTTAAGCATTTAGATGCAAAGCATTGGACCTCTGAGGGCCATGTCTAGGTTGGGGGTCAGGAACCCTGATAGCCAGGCCTTCCCGGCAAGCCCCAAGCAGCAGAGGAATAGCCAAGAGGGTGCAGACCAAGAACTGGCACACAGCAGGAAAACAATCACCAGGCAGGGGGAGAAAACCAGAGCAGGAAAGTCCGACTATCTGGAAGGTCTCTTCCTTGAAAACAGGAGAACCCAAACCAGCCACCCACCCCCTCCTCGCCCAAATGGGCCTCTTCACCATCACCTCCACCAGAGGCAACTTCAGGCCCTTCCACAGCCCCGGTGACACCAACTCTTCTGTGGTACTCTTGTGTGGTTTCTGTGGCTTTTAAACAAACCAAACAACCAGTTGCCTGGTTGTCAAGGGAACAGAGAGGTGGGGATGTGACCTACGACAGCAAGGAAGAGGCTGAAAACCAATCAAAGTAGGTGACACTGGAAGGCAAACAGTTCCCAGACTTCTTTCCATCCAGTGCGATGACCCGTGCTCAGTGGCCCCTGTCCCCAGGATGCCATCTGTCTCTGCTCACTCAGCCCTATCCCCTTCCCACAGACTAGTCCGGAATGCAGGCGGGAAGGTTTCAGCAGCTTAGGGCCAACCCTGCAGGTGTCCCTGTGACACCCAGGGCTTCTGCCTGATCCCAGCAGGCCAGGACTTAGAGCTGCTCACTTCTCACCCCATCTCAACAGAACCCAAGGCCCCTGAAAACCACTCCCCACTCCTGAGGCCACACAGGCTGCCACCTCCCACATTTGTTCAAGCTTGCCCTGCACAGTGTATGCTTTTTTAAATTGAGATATAATTCAAATACCACACAATTCATCCTTTCAACATATACAATTCAGTAGTTTTTAATATATTCACAGGTTTGTGTGATCATCCCCCCTAACTAGTTCCAGAACATTTTCATCACTCCAAAAAGAAACCTTGTACCACTAGCAGTGACTCCTATTCCTCCCTCCCCCAGGCCCTGGCAACCATATTCTACTTTCTGTCTCTATGGATTTGCCTGATATGGACATTTCATAGGAACACAATCACACAATGCGTGGCCTTTTGTGTCTGGCTTCTTTCACTTAGCATGTTGCCAAGGTTTGCAGTTTTTTTGAAATGTGACCTGGGAGGTCTTGGGTAATTTGAATACTGATCACCAACACTAAAACAGCTCACTGTGCCAGGTGCTGTGCTAAGTGTTTTACATGTCTGTATTTGGTTAATCCTAATAACAACCCTATGAGGTGGTGGTGTCGTTGTCCCCGTTTTACAGATGAGGAAACTGAGGTACAGTTTAAGTGACTTGCCTGGGGTCCCAGGAACACTTCATCTGAAGGCTAGATTAACTCTCTTTAAGGGAGCAGGCAATGGCTAGTGTGCCAACATGCTCACCTCACTTATTCTTGGCTCGCTTCTCACATTTCTATGATCTGCCCGGTCCCTGTAGGCCCCTGCAGGCCCCTGCTTTGGTTATTCATATAAACCTGAGTCCAATTCCAGTTCTGATCCAGACTAAGTGTGACCTGGGGTAAATTACCAAACCTTTCATCTGAGGTATGGCTTACCACCCAGCTACTTTGCAAGTTTGTACACCAAAGGCCACCATGGACATCAGGAGGTGGAATGGGTCAGTGCCAGCCAACCAACCTTTCAGGGTTGTGATGATGGACAAATGTGTGTGAAGTCCAGAGGGCCCGGCTCCTTGAAGGCATTCTGCAAATAGAGCCCTCGTTCTAATTACTCCCCACTCTTCTCCCAGCTGCTCAAAAGAACAGCTGCCCATTTCTGTAGGCATATACAGGCAGCATAGCTGTCTTCTGAGGATTTTTCAAAACTAGTAAGATACACAGAGGACTAAAAACCCATCCATAATTAGGAGAAGAGTGACTTCTAAACAACCCTATACACTCTTGGGAAGCTGAAGTCTGTCTCTTCTTGCCAGTCTGGAGGGATTTTCCAGATCATGCGTTGCTGTCCTTCTGCATACCAGGACCAGCAATGGAGTGGCTCTCAGGCCATTCCAGCCGGACTACTGCTCAGAAACTGGCTGCCCTGATCCCAGGAGCCCACCAGTGCAAAAGGCCAATCTGTTACCTTATTTTGGACACAAGATCCTGAAAACTGGGTCCCTAGCTTGAAACAAAAGCTTCTTCTGGTTCAGCTTTCTTAATTAAAACAAAAAAAAAAAGATCAACAGGCAGCAGTCTTACTGGGGGCAAATCCTGGCTCTACCTCCTCCCCATGATGTGACCACAGGCCCCTCATCTAAAACACAAGGATAATCCCTAACTTGCACAATTGCTGGAATCAGAACCAGTACTCGAGAAGGGCCTGGCCCATAGCAAGCACTCAAGGGATGGGAGAGAGGCATTATTCAGATGAGCAAGTTGAGGTTCAGAGCATTTACTTTCCTGGGAAGCGGCTGTAGCTCAATCAGTAGGGCTCCCGTTTACCATATGGGAGGCCCCGGGTTCGGTTCCTGGGGCCTCCTGGTGAAGGCAAGCCCGCCCGCACGGTGTGGTGAGCTGACCCAGCGAGCACAAGCAGCAAGGGGGGGATAAATGAATAAATAAATAAATAAAATCTTTAAAAAAAAAAAAAAAAAAAAAAAGAGCATTTACTTTCCTAAAGCCACTTAGCCAGTAAGTGGGGCAGCCTCCAGGTCTAAGGCATTTTGCCTCATGTTTAAAAGCAAGGACTCTGGGATCAGACCTTCCTGGGATTCAGCTCTGCCACTTAATCACTGTGAAACCTTAGGCAATTATTCCACCTCTCTGTGACTGTTTCCTCATCCAGAAAACAGGTGCACTGGTTCTCAGTTTCCTCCACCACCTCCTAAATGAGCAGGGAAAATGTAAGACTTGATCACTGATATCCCTCAGAGTATTGCTTTCTTAACTTTTTTGTGCTTCCACTTTCAAATTTTCCAGGTCATTAGATGAAAGTTAATCAAATGAGTTTGCTTTATTCCATAAATGTACCATAAACAAAATGAAAATTATAGTCCATAAGGGAAAGATAGAGAGGAAAGTTCAATGACTATTTTATCCCCTTAACTTGCTTTGGTTTTCTTCATAGCACTGACAATATATATTTGATGTTTGTGCTTTTCTCTCTCCACTAGGAAGTCAGCTCCATGAGGACAGGGTCTGAGTTTTGTTCACTGCCACATCATCAGGGCCTAGGACAGAACCTGGACGGTTGGTAGTATGTTGAATGGCTCTTCTTGTATCAACCCCATGCAGGCTGGCGCAGGAAAAACATTTGCGCATCTTCCGCAAAACTGTCCATTGTTTTTTTAGTGGGCCTTACATGGACAATAAATTTTTCTAGAAGTCAGTGCTAGGGGCAGCTGAGCTCATGTTTTTCTATAGCTGAGTTTGCCTTCGTGGCCAGGAAGCTCAGAGCACAATTCTGTGCTCAATTGCAGTGTTTTCCTTAAACCGTTTTTCGGACTAGATGGGATATAAATAAGTGTGAGAGGATTCTGTTGATACGTGTTTGAAATTCTATTTTTAGCCGCAGACGGCATTTATTCTAAGAAAATGCTTCTCAAACCTGAAAGTGCCAAGGAATTCCCCCGGGATCTTGCTGAAATGCAAACCCGGACTCAGTCGTCTGGGGCGGGGCCTGAGAGCCTGCATTTCGAACAAGGTCCCTGATGCAGCTGGTCCCTGGGCATACTTGGGTGAAGGAAACTTGGTGCCTTGATTCAGCGTAATTTCTGTCCTCCTCCCTGGCAAAATGTGAACACTGGCTCGAAAACTCAAGTGGGCAGCAGAAGCACTTGATTAGACCTGCACATGACCATGAGCATGACCATGACCATGACCACCACCGCCACTACCACCGCCGCCCCGCGCCCGCCGCCATCCTCAGGAAGGGGGCTGGGAATCCGCCCAGAAGGTCGCCAGGGGCTTCTGCTGCAGGTGGCCTCGCGGCAGATTTTGAGCAGCCCTGCTCTAGGGAATGCGTGATCTCTTCAAGGTTTCCCAAACGCAAACTCTCCAGAGGACAGCTGTGGTCACGGGTGACGACACCTGCTTGTTGAGGATTCGGGGGGAGGGGACAAGACTATACTGCTGTTTCTAGCCCACAACAAGAGGGGCTCCGGCGCCTCCTCTCGGGCCACACCGGCCTGCGGCAGGGTCACTCCCGGCGGGCTCGGGGCTGCGACCCCCGGCCCTCCCGCCCGCACAGCCCCGCCCGCCCGCAGTCTCCGCAGCAGGCCGCGGGCCGGGGGCCGGGCCGCTCATGCGCAGAGCGACCCCCGGGCCGCCCCCGCCTCGCTGGCCCCCTGGGCGTGGACCTTGCGCGCCCCCTGCCCTCCTTACCTCTCTCGACCAGGGTGGCCAAGGAGAGAGCGAGACAGACGAGGGCCGCGGAGCGCCAGGCCACCATGGCTGGGAGCGGGCGGAGGGGGCCCGAGCGAGCACACTCGGCGCGAGCGCGCCCGCCGGGAAGGCCCAGCGGCGGGGGGCGGGGCGGGGGCGGGGCCGAGGGAGGAGCGCC
>JAKSZT010053812.1:512289-527644 GCA_026826555.1 Tolypeutes matacus
TGCGCAGTGGGCGGGGCCGCGGGCCGGGGGCGCCGGGGCTGCCGGCTGGGGTCGTCACCCTCGGCCGCGCGGCCCGCAGACCCCTGGCGGCTCCCGGCCGGGCCGGCGAGCTCCGGGCCCCCAGAGGGCCCTCCGCTGTGGGAGGGGAGACCGGCGCCGGGGCACTGCGCGGGCGAGCGCTGCGGGCGGCCGGAGCGCCGTGGGCGCGGGGCCCGAGGCAGGGGCCGCTCTCCCCAGGCCGAGGGGATGCGCTGAAATCCAAGTTCCGCCGGCCGAGTCCGTCTGAACTACGTGCTAGGCGCCAAGCGCCTGCAGCCCTTGTCCCCGGGAGCCCGCTGCAGCCAGCTTTCGAGGACAAAGAGAAAGCGCCAGTGCTCTCCGCAGCGGCGGCAGCGAGCCTGTCCCTGCCATTATGCGGCAGACGCTGCCCTGAGCCACACTCGCCTTAGAGGGCGCCGACGGCCACCGTCCCTTCGGCAGCCTTCCCGTGCCTCCACACCGCCCGGAGAGCCCAGCTGGCCCCTGCCTGCCCCTGAGCCTTAGTGGGGTGCGTGACCTGCTGCGGAGGGAGAGGACGGGCTTCCTGAGATGGAGCCAAAACCTTTCCCTTTGGCTTCCATCCATGGCCCTGAATCCCGAGGCTGCCCTTAAAAAAAACGACTGCAAGGAGTGGACCTTGCACTTCCAGGGTAGTGCTCACCCGGTGACACCAACCAGCCGAAGAATTACCACAGAGAGCCAGGAGTCACTGAACACATACTATAAACCGTGCTGTGTTCCAGGCGTTCTAGCGGACTTTTTATTCCTCGCAACAAACTTATGTATCATCTAAATAATTAATAAAGCAAAGGAACAAAAGGGAGGTTCTCTGAGGTTGTGGAGTTAGGCAGATCCAGTCCTATAGTGTCACTAAGAACCCGAGCACGTGAATGGATGAGAGCACGTGCTTCTGAGCCACACAGATGGAGTTCGAATCCTGGCTCCAGTGGTTAGTGTTGTGCTGAGGATTAAATGACAGGATGGAAAGTGGGCTGCCTATCGCACAGTGGGCCGCAGAAACAGCGTAAGTCTTGAAACACCTGAAGGAATTATAATACTGGCCACTGAGCGTGTGACAGGTGACTGTATTTCAAGGCTGCAGACATGCCCCTCAACTTTCCACTAACTCCGGTACCCTGGGCCAGCCTCCGTGCTCCCGTCTGTGCCATGAGGGGACTAGGCTTCATGGTCCTTAGGAGCCGGCCAACTCTGGCCTGTGAACCTGGTGCCCACCCACTCCTCTATGCTGAGACGGTCTCAAAAGCTTGATAAGGAAAATGCCACCTCTAAATTGAGGCCACCTCAGTCAGTGTGCAGTGGACGGAGTCACCCAGCTGGAGGTCTACCTGGTAAAGGTGCAGCCCAGAGACCCAAATCCCCTCTGGCAAGATCCTTGCCCGCCTTAGCCTAACTTGCTTGAGATTGTCTTCCAGCCCCGCCGTAGCAGGCACGCTAGAGCCCGCGGGCCACATCTGGCCCACCCGCAGGAGCTGAGAGTGCTGTTTGTGCTTTTAAGTGGTTGAAAAAAATCTAAAGGAGACTATTTTGTGGAATGGGAAAATGATACAAAATTCAAATTCCAGTATCCATAAAATGTCCAGGAACAGGGCCACGCCTGGCCGTTTATGCTACTGCCTCTGGCTGCTTTTATGCTAGCACAGCAGGGTTGACTTGCTGCAGCAGAGGCTGTGGTGGCCCACAAAGCCTAAAATACCTACTATCTGGCCAGCTCCTGTTCTAGCGGATTGAACTGTATCAAGAATGAGTATTAGCAAGTGACGATGCGGGAACTAAAGATGGCCTCCTCTGGCTCGGGAATCAGCATCAGCAGAAAAGGACAATATTTACCATGTGTTAAGACACCTCCCCCCAAAGAAAAAAGCATCCTTGATCAAAATATTGCAAATGCCCCAGGTCAATTATCCTACCAGATACCACGCCTTTGTAAAATGACTCTTTGGGGCCTGCTTGGTCTTTCAGTCTCTTACGAGTTAGGTTAGTCTGAGAGGGCTGGTGACAGAGTATCTCAGCCTGGAACTTTTGAGCCTTCCATTCAGACAGCTGCTACCCCGTTGAATTGCAATAGAGCCTGAACTTGATTTACATACTGGAAATGCTACATTTAGAAACCATGATTCTGTCCCCACCCCACTGCACATGGGTGCTGGGCCCCACATCTGGCCAAGACTGCCTGTCTACACACCACCCCCTTGTCCCCCTCCCCCTTGCTAGCCTCCTCATTTTCTGAAAATTGCCACCAATTGTAAAATATTTGGCCTGCCTGACCAGCTCCTTTCCTAAAATGTCCAGGCAGAGGAACCATGGCACAGCAGAATGGCCATCAGACTAGCCCGGGAATATGGGGGGGGGCACCAAGGACAAGCTTTGCCTCCCAGGTTATTTGTCCAGCGGTTGGCCTGGGGCAAGAAAAGGAGAGGAAGCTGCACAGGTGCCCCCCTCCCCGCCCTTCCCCACAGGGGCCTCCCCTGCACTGTCAGCTGGCCACCTGCTTCTGTACTCAGAGTACAATCAGTCCTATGGTTGAACTTACACAGGTCTGGGTTAAGTAGGCTTCTGAGGGCCAGCCTGGGATTCCACCACCACATCCCAACCTTCTGCCCCATCCACCTCCTGCCCTAATTATGCACCATATCCCTGGAAGGATGTGTTCCAAATTCCAAAACAGTCTCAGTCCTATTGCTGTCACTAGTGCAGAGCTCTTTTTCTTGCTCCCAGCTGCCACAAAAACCCCACCCTTAATATTTCTAGGAGTCCCCCAAGGGGGCCTCCATCACCCACGGCCCAAATCAGCCCCATTCAGTGGCATCTGCTCACCAGAGCTCTGCAGAGGCCTTGCCACCACCACCCCTGCCCCTACTGACAATGCCCACCAGGACAGCAACTCTGCCCGTGCCAAGAGTGCCATTTCCTGGGGCCCCCAAACCACCTCCCCTTGGGGTTCCAGGGCACGGAGGGATTCCATGTAGGTGCAGGGGCAGGGGCAGGGGCAGAACAACTCAAAGTAACTCAGCTTGTGCTCAAGGCTTCCCAGGCTCTCCCATCTGCTTCCTCTCTTTTCCCTCAGCCTTGGTCCCTAATGCCTCCAGCTAAACTAGTTTGAGGACCCTGGCTGAGTAGAGAGTGGGAAAGGGATAGAACTCCCTCCCCTCCCACCCCACTCCCGCAGGCGCTGGCCAAAGGAGAGACAAAGACTCCCCTGCATGTCAATGGAAATGCAAACAGCTCGAATGAGTCAGGGGGAGGGGAGCAGCATGCTCTACACCAAATTCCCCAGTCTCAGGCGAAATGAGAAAAGTGAGATTGTTGTGGCAAGTTTTATTCCAAAAAAGCTGAAGTATCAACTTTTATTCTGAAATTATGAACTTTTTGGGGGTATACAAAAGTCCTTTATTTCATGAAAAGGTGGTAGTGTTTTGTTTAATGTGCTAACTTTACAAAACTTAAAGCTGACAATGGTACTGTCCCCAAATTTAAAAAACAACAACAAACCTTCTCCTCGGTGATGTTCCCAAGCCTGGGAATCACGGGCTACCGCCCTCCCCCCCACCCCCCCAGTCTCTGAGCCTCCATTCAGCCCGCCCAGGACCCTGATACGCAGGACTTTTTGGAATGCACCCCGTGTGTAAGCAGAAGCCATGAAAATGGATTCCGAAACAATGTTCCCTCTCATATTTTTTGAGTTGGTAGCCAATTCCTGCCCCCCCGCCCCCGTCTCCTCCGCCTCTCAGCAGCGTCTTATTCTCTTGATTTTATAATATTGTAAGGCCAGGCAGAGCTTTGAATGCCATGTCAAGGAGAAAAGCCTGGTCCCGAGGACAGAGGGAAGTGGCCGAAGGGTTTCGAGCAGTAGGCAGCAGTGGGGCGGGGGGCCGCAGGGCAGGTAGGAAGAGCTCCCTGGCTGTGGTGCGGGGAAGCGGCTATTGGCACCTTCTGGGGGTAGAGGGGCCCTGAGACTGGAGAAGAGGGTCTGAATGCAGGGTATGTGGTGCAGGTAGCAGCGGCCATAGAAAGGAGTGCCGACCCAGGTGGGGGAGAGGGGCTCTGGCTTGGCTCAGTCACCTGGGTGTTTTGTAATGTGACGCAACAAATCCCCGTGAGATCCAAATCGTCTCACCCCTTTTGCTTCTAGTTAGGATCCCCGTTTAGGGTATGAGGGCTTTCTTCCCACACCAAGGACAACACAACGGTGATGACAACAACAACCCAGGGAAAAGAGGACCGTGCAAAATGCCAGTGGGTCACGACTTACAGCCGAGGCTCATTGTCATGAGGAGTTCTCTTCTCGGGAAATCTAAATGCAGAACACCCAGCTGGCTCGAGGTGGCCTGCGTGCCAAGCCAAATGGAGCATATACCTTCTACCTGCGTGTTTTCCTAATGGCAGAGACTGTTCTGTAAATTTCTTTCTAGTGCTCGGTCGAGTTTAATATGCAGTTTGCATAAGCACTTGGTGAGAAGTAACTTATGTCTCTGTAATATTTCCAAGGCAGCATTTTCCACTCCAAATCCTGACCTCTATGAACCGGACTTAACACTTAGCTCCCAAATGCGCAGTAGGGCCTTATTTGACTTACTGGTGAAGTCTCCAGGAAGTGCTTGGGAGACACACACCACAGAAACCCACGTTTTGCCTCTTTACATCGTCTTTAGCTAACAGAAGCAGCGGAGAAACCTTCCAGAGTAAATTTATAGAACTGTGGGAAACAGCATCCAACTAATGGTAGAACTATTTTGTTCAAAAATGCTGCTCATTGGTTTTCATGAGGTATTGTCACCTACGATAGTTTGAAGCTGGATGGACCCCCGAAAATCATGTCCTTAGCGCTGATTCATTCCTGTGGCTGTGACCCTGTTGTGGGTGGGACCTTCTGATGAGGTTACTTCAGTTAAAGGCCTTTTCCTTACTCCTCTTCCTGGAGTCCTTTATAAGAGGATGTAATTCAGAGAGAGGAGAGAGAAAGTCAGGGAAACAAGAAGGTGAAGCAAAGAAACCCAGAAGAGAAGGGAGAGACCAGCAGACACTGCCATGTGCTTTGCCATGTGGCAGAAGAGCCCAGGATCTCTGGCAGCCAGTCTTCGGGAAGAAAGCATTGCCTGATGATGCCTTGATTTGGACATTTTTCTCAGCCTCAGAACTGTAAGCTTGTAAGCCAATAAATCCCCACTGTAAAAGCCAACCCATTTCTGGTATATTGCTTTCAGCGGCCTAGAAGACTAGAACACCACCCCTTTGGGATACCAGTAGATCCAATACCCTCTGAACAACACACTACACACTCTAGGGTGCTAGAGTGCACGAATTTGGGTTTTACTGGAGTCAAATTCCAACCCATCCAACATGACCATTCGGTTCCATTAACTCCTGTCCTGTATACAAACATAAAACCTCTGCTTGACTGTAGGCTTTTATCACCTGGCCTGAGTAAACTGAGGCATAGAGAAATTGGACTAGCATGGTTCTCCCTCTAACTAGTTATATGAGTTTGAACAGAAATTGATTAACGTGTGTCTGGTAATTCTACCTCTTTAAGACTTCCCGAAGCCACCCACTTCTCTCCATCCTTACTAAAGACACCCAACACAAGCTACTAACTGGGGACAGCTGAGCTAAAACAGAGCCTCTTAACTGGGGTTCCCATGCTCCCACTTTCTCGGCTTTCCAGTACATTCTGCACACCCATCGCAGGAAGAGCAAGCATAAGTTCCTTGCTCAAGTCCTCTGGGGGCTTCTTCCCATGGTTCCCAGGATCAAAAATGCAATTTTATGAAAATGCATAAAATATTAAGATAAACCAATTATGAGCTTTGAACTCATAATTTATAAACATGTAATTTGTGACAAGAACTACATCAGCCGGGGGAAGGAAGGGTATAGGAATGTAGTGTATATATGCTATTGAAGTTAAGTTGGTATCAAAGCAAATGAGATTGTTATAGATTTAGGATGTTAAATTTAAAGCCCCATGGTAACCACAAAGAAAATTTCAGATAATATGAAGAAATATCAGAGAATAGAGACAGAAAGTAGAATACAAGTTGCCAGGGGTGGGGGCGCCAGGGACTATGGGGAGTTAATGCAGACTGAGTGCAGGGTTTCTGTTTGGTGTGAAGGGAAAGTGATAGTAATAGATGGTGGCGAGAGTCCTCCAACATCGGGAGGGTGATGAATCCCACCGAATGGTATGCTTGGGAGGGGTTGGGAGGGAAAGATTTATGTTGTATGTATATTTTCACACAAAGAAAAGAAAGAAAGAGACACTAAAGAGATAGTGACAATTGCATGATCCTGGATGGGATCTAAGAATGGAGGAGAAATGGCTCAAAAGGACATTAGTGGAAAAATTAAAAATTAAAAAAATTAAAAATTAAAAAAATAAAAAAGGACATTATTGGGACATAAGAAAAAAATGGAATATAGACTGTAAGCTTTATATCAACATTAAATTTCTTAAACTTGATAATTGCACTTAAGGTGATAACATAAGTGAATATCCTTGTTCTTAGGAAATGTACATGGAAGTATTATGTGCTCAAGGAGCATGATGTATACAACCTGCTCTCAATTTTTCAAAAAATAGATAGATATTAATAGATAGATAGATGATAGATAGATAGATAGATAGATAGATAGATAGATAGATAGATAGATAGAATGATAGGGCAAAGGTAGCAAAAGGTATACCAAGCCAAGTCAGAAGGGTGCTAATCGCCTGAGGGGCTCCATCTTGGAGGGCTGGGAAAGGGCCACCTCAACTGGCCACAGCTTTCCTGATGCCAGGGCCAGGCCTCTGCCTCTGCACGTGCTGGGCTTGGCATTGTGGACCCGTGGAGGTCGGGAGCGTGGATTCTGGAGCCAGTCAGCCTAGGTTTGAGTCTTGGCTCTGCCACATACCAGCACTTACAGTGTGACCTTGGGCAAGTCACTTTGCCTCTCTGGACCTCAGTGTCCTGATCTATAAAATGGGCATCATAATAACACCTCTTAGGGCTCTCACACAGGTAAATTGCACAGAATGGTGCCTGACCATAATCATCGACTCTCAACCAAAGGCAGGTGGGAAGGCAGGGAGACATAATAAGAAAACCATCTCAGTGGTAGATGCTTCCTGGATCAGAACAGAAAGTATTTGACATCTTTTATTCCTATCTCCTCCTGGGGGTCCTTGTTCTGAAGTAGAAGGAGGGTGGTGACTGCCCTACTGCCCAAGGTGCCTGGACATTCTGGGGATCAGCAATCTCTGAAAGACATTGACAAGCTAGACTTGCTCCAGGGACCAGTGATCAGGATGCCAAAGGGAACTCAGAATTTTCAGACTAGAAACCATCTTAGGGGTGTTTAGGCAGGAGAAAAGGTAAATTTCCATGAGGCACAGACAGGGAGTAAAAGAAGAGGGAGGCACAAGAAAAGACTGGAAGGGGCTCATGGGGGATTTGATTTCTTCTGTGTGGCCTCAACTTGTGGAAAGCAGGAGAAAGGGGACAAGCTATGGGGTGGTGGATTGTGGAACACTGCGAGTGGCAGGATTGCTGCCTCTGGAGGTAGCGAGTTCACATTCCTTAGTGTCCCTTTGAGGTCCTTTCCAACCCGGAGGCGCCATGACACGCGCCCCTCCCCTGCCAGGTTTGAGCTAGGATAACATCGCAAGGCTGGGTTCCAGAACTGCTGGAGAAAAGCAAAAGGAGGGTTTGGCAGGTCCTTTGTTTAGTCTAAGCCCAAATTTGAGGCACACCTTCAAGGCTCTGCCACATCCTGCCTGTGGCAGAGCTGAACTGAGAGCAAATTTCTCTGCCCACCTTTTCACACTTGCCCATAATCTGGAGCTGAAAGAGTGAAGGTCTAAGAGAGCAGAATGGGTGCAGGGACACTGCTTGGGAACTGGCCCGTTCCCTCCCAGGGAGACTCTTCTGTAGAGGCTCTTGGGCCAGGGAAATCATGCTTCTGCCAGGAGCTTTCCCTTGTCAAGAGAAGATGTCGTGTTGTCTTTAGAAACAAGATGAATGGGTGAATTCCTAAGATTCTATATAGATCAAGGACAGGGGCTAGCTGCTGAATTGCATCCCAGCCTTTCCTTTCCAGAGAACACAGTTCTAAAGTGCCTTTCTCAATGCACCCCTTCATTTCTTGAAAACAAAATACTACCATTGAAATGTGATCTATGTCTGTGCTGAAAGGTACATGGAGACTTTCCAAACATACCACAGTAGAGTGAAAGGCTCCTTCACTGCCAGCTGGTTCAGCCCCCTTGTTTACAGATGAGAGACTGAGGCTCACAGAGGGAAAGTGACTTGCCCAATGTCACACAGCAACACAGTGCTGTAGGCTTGTGGATGAAGTGGCTTCCTGAACTGTGGCTACTCAGTGGCCCCTGGGGGCTGCTCCAGCTGCCTTGTCCTCCCTGCTCTAAGGAGACCTTTCTCTTTGTACCAGATTCTTCTACCAAGTCCAAACCAAGCAGGATGTTTCCTGACCAACAGCAGGGCTTCCACTTGTAAATAAACCACCAGAGTGAGATGGGTCACTGATCCAACAGATGAACAACTTGACTTCTCTTTCTGATGGAGCCCAGCATTTGAAGGGGTGATAATTACTGGTTTATATGTTCAAGTGAGTTGAAGCTTGTAATTTACAAGTGATGCTACTTGTTTTATCAAGGGCCCAGTTTCCTGTGGGCTGTTCTGTTTGGAAGTGCAAAAGATATGAAGCCAGTGTGGTTATCAGAGGATTTCTACTTATTTTGAGTTTGGCTTGCATCTGGTCAGAGAAGGAGAAGTTTGGAGAGTCTAATTCTGCTGTCCATGAGTCAAGTGCTCTTCATGGGCACAGAACAGAACGAACCAACCCCAACCCTTTAGCTTGCTTGACACTCTCGAGATCCCACTGCCCCTTTGAAACGTACAAGCTGAAGGCCTGTTTCAAAGGCCAAACATCATGAAAACGAAGAAATTGTTACAGATTGTACTTGGAAAGAACTCAACTGATGTTGAAATGCCCTGTTCTGTAGGTGGCATGTCTTCAAAGGGATTCACTTGAATGGATTTAGGTTGATCAACAGTCACTACCAAAATAGTTATTTGTGCATTAAACATGGACAAATTCTTTCCATATAGGAAGTCTATAGGCAGCACTTTCACAGGTTGATTTTAAATTGTGGTTCAACAGGTTTAGAGGCATGGCTTTCTAGTCTAAAGCAGTGGTTAGAAAGATGGCAGCCAAAGTCAACTCCATATCCACCAGTTGCCCGCCCCCTTATACCTGAAAACTTGCTCTTGGGGTCATTTCATGGCTCAGGAAGGGAGCTGAAACTCAAACTAGCTGATTTTGTGATGCAATAACAGCCCCAATTACAGTTTGGGGAGGGAAGAGAAATGGAAATATGGGCTCAAAGGAGATTCTTTCAATTGCCTTTTGTTTTCTGTATTCTAGGATGTCTATATCCTCCATCAGCCCAGAGACCTGCAGCTGATGCATTGGATGCTACTGTGAATTGCATCCTGATAAATATAGAATTATCATATGACCCAGCAAGTACACTCCTAGGTATACACCTGAAAGAAATGAAAACATATGTCCACACAGAGACTTGTAAGGGAATGTTGATATTAGCATAATTCATAATAGTCCAAAGTGGAAACATCATCAGATGAATGGGTAAACGAAGTGTGGTCCATCCATACAATGGAATATTATTTGGCCATAAAGAGGGATGAAATTATGGTACATGCTGCAACATGGATGAACCTTGAAATCATTATGCCAAATGAAAGAAGCCAGGCACAGAAGACCACGTATTGTATGATTCCATTTTATGAAATGCTCAAAATGGGCAAATCCACAGAGAAAGAAAATAGTTTAGTGGTTGTCTAGAGTTGGGGATTGGGGGGAAATGGGGAGCAATTGCTAAAGGATATGGGGTTTCTCTTTGGGGGAATGAAATGTTCTGGAGTTAGATAACAGTGATGGTGGCATACCTTTGTGAACATACTAACAACCATTTACTAGTACACTTTAAAATGGTTAAAATGGTGAATGTTACATTATGTGAATTTTATCTCAATCAAAAAATCGCATCGTGATGTGAGGTTTCCTTATGCATTTGCAACAGGGGCCTCTTAAATAACCTCCATGTCAAAGGATGGGAACAACCAAGCCCCAGGTGCCCGTCTCTTCATGCAGGCGCGTGGTGGCATGGGGCAGACAGGCCTTCAAAGTAAAGAACAGGTAAACAGATGTGCGAGGACAGAGGAGACAGGAATTTCTTTGGAGAGTTGGTGGGGAAAACCGTCCTAAAGGAAGTGGCCCTAGGGAAACTGTGGAGAGAAGAATGAACGAAACTTTTGGAGCCAGAGAGACTTGAGTTCATATTCTGGCTCCGTATTTCTAACAAATGACAACTAACTTGGGGGTGAAAGCAGCACACATTTATTACCTCACAGTTCTGGAAGTCAGACCATCTCACATGGTCTTACTGGGCTGAAATCAAGGTGCTGGCAGGGCTGGTTCCTTCGGGAAGCCCTTGGGGGAGAAATCTTTTCCTTGCCTTTTCCAGCTTCTAGAGGATCTCTGCATTCCTTACTCAGGGCCTCTTTCTCACATCACTCCCACTTCTTGCTTCTGCGGCACATCTGCCTCTGACCAGCCTGCCTCCCTCTTATAAGGACCCTGGAGTTAAAGCACATTAAGGGGATAAAGAGTTGTTGAACTTTCTCTTTTATCTTTCCCTTATGGGATACAATGTCCATTTTGCTTATGGTGCATTTGTGGGGTAAAGCATAACCATTTGATTGACTTAAATCTAATGACATGAAAACTTTGAAAGTGAAAGCACAAAAAAAGTTATGCAAATGATACTCTCTTTTGAGGAACTTTCATTTTAATATCTGGGGTGGTGGTGGATGGGACTAGTGTTTCCTATTTTGTAGCGTCATTGTGATATTAGATGTCATCCAGTGAGGACCTGATACCCAGGAGCTATGCACTACCACCCCACTGCACTCAGATCCGTTGAGCCTTGAAGCCCGAGAGCGTTTGGAGACTCTGAGAAGAGAGTGTGGGCATTCCAGGCCGAGGAAATGGCGTAGACCAAAGCACAAACGTGGTAACTGCATGCTTTGTTCTGGGAGAAGAAAGCAATCCAGGGAGGTGGGAGTAAAGGCTACAGGTTTTAAAGGGAGCTGTTGGGGGACATGGGACTGATCTGTCCACAGGGCATGCCCTTCAAATGCCTGGAAAGCCAAATGGGGACCCTGGGACTTGATCTTGCAGTTAGCACTGGGATCCACTGAAAGGCTTATAAGGGCATGACATGGGCCGGCGTGGGCATTAGGAAGTTCACTCTGGGGTAGTAGACGGGGCAGGGTGTTCATCAGAGAGACCATGGGCCGGCTGGCATGCACAGTGCCCTTGGAGGGGAGCTTAGGCTTTGACAGTAGGGCGTCCCTTGGGGTGCTGGATGTGTCCTGCTCTGCCATGACTGTAGCAGACTGGCCTACTGACAAGAAGCAGCAACTGGGGGAGGGACATCTGCAAGGACTGGGGCTGGCAGCTGCTCTTGGCACCAGGAGTGTAGTGGAGTGGGATGGGTCTAGAGTCAACTCAAGACCCACCAGGAGGCTGTGATGGGAATTAGTACCATTATCCCTAAGACCAGTAGGAGGGGGTTCTTTAAAAAAAAATTTTAAGATGCTTTAGATTACATAAATGTTACATCAAAAATATAGAGGATTCCCATATACCCCACCCATCCCCCTCCCACATGATCCCCCATTAACATCTTTCATTACTGTGGTACATTTGCTAAAATTGATGAACACATTGAAGCATTGCTACCAACCAGGGTTTATAGTTTACATTATAGTTTACACTTTGTCTTGCGCAATTTTATAGGTTTTGACAAAATATACAATGACCTGTATCTGTCACTGCAGTGCCATGCAGGATAATTGTGTCCCCAAAATGCCCCCATGTTCTACCTGTTCTTCCCTCTCCCTCCCCTCAGAACCTCTGGTGGCCACTGCCTTTATATCAGGGATACAAGGACTCCCATTGCTAGAATAATAATAAGTCTACTTTAGTCCATAGTTGCATTCCTCCCTTAGGTTTGTTCATTCCTCAGTCTTGAGGATTCTGGGATGGTGATGCCCACTCCACCTCTAACTGAGAGGGGACTTAGATCCCATAGGGCAGATGGATGGGACTTTCTTGCTTGCAGTTGCAGTCTCTCTCTGTTCCATGAAATGGTCGTTGTCAGTCATCATCTCCTTCTTAGTTGTCCTGGGTGAGTCCAATGAACTGGAGAGTAAGTGTTGCAACTCTGCTGAGATTCAGGGCTCAACTGGCACATTAACAGATCAAAGATTTAAGTCTCTGGGACATATATTTAATAAGCATAGTGCTAATTATAGGTTCAAATAAAAGGGGCAGAAGAGCATATGTAGGGAAACTATAAATGAGTTTAACTCTGTTACATTAGGGAGCATGTGTTCCAAGGTAAGGCCCACTGACAGGATGCTGAATTCCTGAGATTGTCTGCCCTGCCTATAGTGTCCAGATGTCCCTAGAGCCCTCAGGAGCCCCGCTGTTTGAGGCACTGTTTACTGTCGCAGACAATGAGACCCTGCTGAGATATGCATAAGCATAACCTCTGGAATGACCTCCTGACTCACTTTGAAATCTCTTAGCCATTAAACCTTATTTGTATTTACTATTTCCCCCAGAAAGGGGGCCTCTTGAGGGATCCTTGAGATTCTCCCCCTTTCTCTTCCTTGCCATTCACGGAGAGAAGGTTCTGGTCAGTCAATGTAGGTCCCAAACCTGCAGGCAGACATTCTCAGCTTCACTCCTGTGGTTGCCTGAATAATGGTCCCCAAAGGTATCTGTGACCTAATCCCTGCACCTGTGAATGCTACGTTATATGATGTGACAGTTTGAAATTCTTTTATGAATCCCTAAAAGACTATGTTCTTAAACTAATCTATTCCTGTGGTTGTGAGACCCTTTCTGAGTGGAGTACATCAGTGAGGCATGACTAGGTGGAGTCTCTGCCCACTCACTGAGTCTGATATAAATGGAGACACACAGAGAGAGACACACAGGAAAAGGGAGCTCTGCCATTTTGATCCTGCCATGTGAGAGAGGACTCAAGGATCACTAGCAACCAAAGCTTAAGCATGAAGCCCCTAAGAGCTGGGCCCACGGAGCAGCTCCAGAGGAGACAAGCCATATGCCTGATAGCCCACAGCTGAACTCAGAAAGAAAGCAGAGCAGCCGAGACTGAGATAGAGGTCCAGAAAGAAACAAGCCCTATGCCTGGTTGCTCACAACTGAGCTCCAGGAGATGGTAGATTCTGGAGGGAAGGCAGAGACCTCAGCAGAGATTGGTGGTCATCTTGCTTTGCCATGTGGCAGGACCCTGAGAGAGCATCTCTGCTGATGCCTGGATTTGGCCATTTCACGGTCTTGGACTTGTAAGCTTTTACCTCAAGTAAATCCCCTTTTATATAAAAGCCAACACATTGCTGGTACTTTGCATCGGCCGCCCTGTAGCAAACTAAGACATATGACAAAAGACACTTTCAGATGGGATTAAGTTAAGGATCTTGAAAGACGGAGATTATGCTGAATTAGTCAGATGGGCCTTAAATATAATCACAAGTGTCCTTTTAAGAGGGAGGCACAAGGAAATTTGATGTCTACAGAAGAGGAGAAGGCCAAGTGATAACTGAAGCAAGATGCTACACTGCTGCCTTTGAAGATGAAATGCAAGGAATGCAGCTTTGGGCACTGGTAGAAGCAAGGAAAGAGATTCTCCCCTCAAGCCTCCAGAGGGAGCCTGGTCCTGCCAACAACACCCTGATTTCAGCCCAGAACTGTAAGCAAACACATTTCTGTTGTTTTCAGGCCCCAAGTCTGTAATTTGTTACAGCAGCAACAGGAAACTCATACAGCTCCCTTGACCTGATCAGCTTGGAGAAGCTACTGCAATCACGGAGGTTTGGGCTCAGGAGCAGGACTTTTGGTGTCCATTTACTTCTTGTAGACTGACTTCAGCTCTGGAATTTGCTAAAATGCTCTGTGGTGGAACAGTCCCAGCAGATCAGCTTGCCAAGTGTACAGATCCTGATCCCTTAGCCCAGGGTTGTAGGCAGAGCCTGTCCTTAATTCTGAAAGGTCTACTCCAAGAAATAATGAGAACTCCTGATCCAGTTACTCAATTCAAATACTTCTCTGTTCTTTGGTTCCTTCCAACCAAGTCCTGCTCATTTAGAGAAACCTGAGTTATGGGTGAAAAGTGAAAGTAAGATCTCAGGGGCAATAGAATCACATGGAAGAAGAATAAATGCAGGGAACCTCAGAGCTCCTAACAGTCTCCTATAGGCTCCAAGGGTCTTTGGGTGATTGCAAGGTGAGGTGGCCTGGTAACACATACACTTCCCAGCCTGCTTTGTGGTCTGACCTTGGCGGAGGCCTTCCAGGTTCTTTGCCAGGTATCTGTCAGCTTGTTTAGCAATCATCAGGACTTTAGGAGTTTCTATTCTGTGCCCTCAACTGTGCTTAGTTTAAAGTCTGTACTATATTTGCTTATTCATTCACCAAACACTCACTAAGAGCTTCTGTGCCATCCCTGGCACAGACCCTGCCTTCCAGGAGATCTCGGGTGTGCAGTGGGATGGGGAAAGACAGGTATGACAACACAGGCTATGAAGGAGGGAAAGGGACACTGAGGAGGCACCCTTGAGCCAGCCTGTGGTGAGGGGTAGGGTGTGTGAGGGTGATCCAGAAAGGGAAATTGAACGAAGCCCTTCCCAGAAAGATTGCACTGCTCCTGTCTCATCCCATGATGCATTTGGAGTTGTTTGCTAACTGTAATCCATTGTCAGACAGGGTGGAAGGTCCACTGAGCCTGCTGGCTACTCTGGAATGTCCAGGCCCTGGAGATGGCTGCTACTCATCCTCTTGTCCTAGCTAGCAGAAGGAAGAGAGACACAGTCTGCCCTGGATGGGAGGAACAGCCAACTTTGCCCCAAGGCAGCAAGACATTGCCAAAGGTAAACGACAAAGGGAAGGTAAACGACACCTGCACTTTGATACTTTTGTGCAAATATCCCATGTGAGGGTGACACATGTAGGACCATTAGCATGTGGAAATTCTTCTGAATAAAAACAGCACTTTAATATACTGATTGTCTTTCTGAATCTGTCTCTGTCTGCCTGCCTGTTTACCCTCCTCCCTCTGCCCCTGGCACAAAGTGTCTTCCTTCCTTCCTTCCTTCCTTCCTTCCTTCCTTCCTTCCTTCCT
>JAKSZT010053812.1:527654-565721 GCA_026826555.1 Tolypeutes matacus
CACACACACACACACACACAAAGGCAAGGTCCTGATTATGGCTGCTTTGCAGTTTCTGTTTGCATGCATTCAAGGTCACTAGTAAAACTCTCCAATGAGCAGGTCAAGATGAAGCCTGTCCACTGGGAGATTAGACCCTGTCTTAGCTTCCTAGGGTGGCCATAACCAAGGACCACAAACCAGGTGGCTTACAACAACTGAAATGTATCATCTCACAGTTCTAGAGGCCAGATGTCCAAAGTCAGGTTGTCGGCAGAGCCATGCTTTCTCAAGTCTGTAGGGGAGAATCCTTCCTTGCCTTTCCTGCTTCTGGTGTTGGCTGGCAATCCTTGGCATTCCTTGGCTTGCAGCTGCATCACTCCAATCTCTGCCTCTGTCATGCCTTCTCCCTGAGGTTTGTCTCTGTCCACATTTCCTCATCTTGTAAGGCCATCAGTCACATTGGATGAGGCCCACCCAAGTCAGTATGACTTGATTACATCTGCAAAGATCCAAATTTCCAAATAAGGCCACATTCTGAGGTCTTTGGGGTTAGGACTTCAACATATCTTTCGGGGGCACACAATTCAACCAAAACCAGGCACTGACAATCTAACATGATCCATGCCTGGGAGGGACAGGTTATGGGTAATTTTAGGTTCTTCTTTTAACTTTCTGTATTTATGAATTTTTATTTTAAAAAAGTACTATATTATTTATAACTAGGGGGAAAGGCTATTTTCATTTTGGGAGAAAAAGTGTGAGCATTACTCATGCCAAAAGAAAATTCTCTGTAAAAATATTCTACAATGAAAAGATGTTCAACATCATTGGTCATCAGGGAAATGCAAATCAAAACCTCAATGAGAAATCACTTCATGCTCACTAGGATGGCCATAACAAATAAAAATTTAAAAAAAAGAAAATAACAAATGTAGGCGAGGATGTGGAGAAATTGGAACACTCCTACATCGGTTATGGAAATGTAAAATGGTGCAGCTGCTTTGGAAGACAGCCTGGCAGTGCATAAAAAAGTTAAACATGAATTACCATATGACCCAGCAATTCTACTCCTAGGTATATACCCCAAAGAAGTGAAAACATATGTCCACACAAACAGTAGTACATGAATGTTGATAACTACATCATTCATAGTAGCCAAAAAGTGGAAACAACCCAGATATCCATCAAGAGATGAGTGGGTAAATTAGATGAGGTGTACCCATATAATGGAATATTATTTGGCCATAAAAAGGAATGAAGTTCTGATACTTAGTACAACATGGATGAACCTTAAAATTATTATGTTATGTGAAAGAAGCTAATCGTACAAGGACACATATTGTATTATTCCACTTATGTGAAATGTCCAGAGTAGGCAAAATCCATAGAGACAGAACGTAGATTAGATGCTTAGGGCTCACTAGGGGAGTAGGGGTGGAATGAGGCCTGACAGCTAAATGGGTCTGGAATTCCTTTTAGTGGGGATGAAAATGTTCTAAAAGTGATTTTGCTGATGATTGCACAACTCTTTGAATATACTAAAAACTATTGAATTGTACATCCTAAGTGGATGAATTGTATGGTATATGAATTACATCTCAACAAAGCTGTTAAAAACATGCTGCAAATTCTTGCCATCTGTGTACAGGCTTTCACATGTAGTATATGTATATGTATACAGTCTGTAGTTCCCATCGGCTATGCTTATATGAAGAGCTCATGTTCAACTATCTTACCATTACTTGGTTCTTTTATTTAATTTCTTTGGATTTTAAAATCATCACTAGTATTCAATTGATATGCAATAAGGAAGCCTGAGTTTGCTAAATAAATTGTACCTAGTTCTTTAAGATAATTGGTATATACCCTTACTCTGTTTTGTCCAATAGTATAAATTTAAAACTTTTGTGCTTCCGAGAACTCTATTAAGAAAGTGAAAAGATTGGAATCCTCCTACATTGCTGGTGGGATTGTAAAATGGTGTAGTCACTGGGAAAAATGGTCTAGCAGTTCCTCAAAATGTTAAACAGAGAAGTTACTAGACGCTCCGGCAATTCCACTCCTGGAATTGAAAGAGAAATGAAACCATATGCCCTAAAAAAACTGTACATGAATATTCATAGCAGCATCATTCATAACAGTAAAAAAATGGAAACAACCCAAATGTCCATCGGCTGATGAATGGATGAACAAAATGTACCATATCCATACAATGGAATATTATTCAGCCATAAAAAGGGAATGAAATTCTGATACATACTACAACATAGGTGACCCTGGAAAACATTAGGCTGGGTGAAAGAAGCCAGACACAAAAGGACAAATATTGCATGATCCCATTCACAGGAAAAGGCTAGACAAGGACACATATTGTGACAGAATATATATTGGTGGTTGACAGGGGCTGGAGGGAGGGAGGAATAGGGAGTGACCGCTAATGGGTTCAGGAATCAGATAGTGGTGATGGTTGCACAACCCTGTGACTATGCTAAAAATCATTGTGTACTTAAAAGGGTGACTTTTATGATATGTGAATTATATCTCAATTTAAAAATTGCATGGGTTGCACTGAGGGTATGTGTATGAGGGCTGCAGAAGTCAAGACCATGGTCTCAGGGACCTGGGTTCAAGTCTCATTTCTTTCCCTTACTAGCCAAGTGCCATTCAGCTGGTTGTGGAGCTTGACTGTGCCTTAATTTTCTCGTTAAATGAGTCTAACAATACCCACCTGTATTAGTCAGGGTTCTCTAGGGAAGCAGAACTGACAGGCGATATCTGTAAATAGTAGGAGATTTTATAAAATTCTCTCACATGACCGTGGGGATGCACAAGTCCAAATGCCACAGGGCAGGCTGCAAACCAAGGGCTCCGATGAAGGTCCTTGATGAGTTCCCAGGAGATGTTGGCTGTCTGAAGTAGAGCTGGAAATTCTCTCTCTGAATGTTGAAATCCTTTCCTGTTTTAAGGCCTTCAACTGATTGGATAAAACGTCACTCATTGCTGATGGCAATCTCCTCAGTTGATTGTAGCTGTAATCAGCCATCTATGCTATCACCTCCCTGATGATTAAAGCCCATAAATGTCCTTGTATTACAGTTAGTCCAGTGCTTGCTGGACCAAACACCTGGGCAGAATGACCTGGCCGAGTTGACACATTAGCCGAACCATCACACCCCTCACGGGGCTGTTGTGGGGATGAAAGGCACAGTGTACGGAGCACACTTCATCAATGGTAAGAAGTGTTGTTATAATTCTGGTGGTGGTGGTTGCATCTGTTTTCAAGTCTCTTCAGGGCTGCCAAGGAGAGAAGGACTTAGATGTTCTCCCTGTGTCCTAAACCGTAAAAACAGGAGCGACAAGAGGAGGCAGGCTTCAGCTCAAGCTTGGGGACAATTTTCTACAGGGCTTTACCAGGAGGGAAGGGGCAGTGTTGGGTTGGGAGGTAGTGAGGACCGGGTCACTGGTGGTGTGCAAGCACATAGTGCTATGAGCCGGACAACCTCTGAAGACTTGAGACTCTCTGGTGTTAAGGATTACAGAGCGAAGCAGGTGATGCCTCTGCGAGGAGGCTCTAGTGTGCCCTGGGGAAAGGCCAATTCGCTTCAGAAACGGAGAAGGGAGGAAGCAGGCAGTATATTGGCAATGAGGGCAGACACCCTTTGGGAAAGGGCCGCTGTAAGTGCATGGAGGAGTGTGCATGTACTTGCCGTGAATGCATGTGTACACACACGTGTGTGTGTGTGTGTGTGTGGCTGTGCGTGCCTGGGCATGTGCCTTTCTTCCTGATGTCCAAAGCCTCCTGAGAGTAACCAGGGAAGGCCAGCCAGAGGTTGGGGACGGGTGTGGCGGTGGAGGCACAAGGAAGGGTAGTTCTCTGTGGGGACAGGGCCCTCGGGCTCTGCCCCGCACAGAGGCTGGGGCTGGGCAGGCCGATGACTTTCACACACACCCCTCTTTGAGTGCTCTTTCAACAACGCGGTTCCTGGGGCCTCCCTTTCTGGCCACTCTCCTCTTAACACCAAGGAACTCCCCCAAATCCTGCTTTTCGCTCCTTGGACAATTTCCCCATGGAAAAGCCGAACATGGGGCCGTCCTTCCCTGACCTACCTCTTTAACTTTCCAGGAAGGCCCTCAAGCGCGCAGGCTCAGGGCTGGCGCTGGCGCTGGCGCTGGGTGCCGCCCAGGTGGGCCGGGCACCTAGCTCATTGTGATTGCAGATGGCTGGCCAAATGCACGGTACGCAGCAATGAGAACTCTCTGGAAGGCATTTAATATAGTGACTCATAGGGTCATGCTTGGAAAATTAATTCAAATTGGCTTGGCATGAAGCCAAGGAAAACTGTCTGAAGAGGCTGTAAACAGAAGGTAATGGATTGAGTTGAAGGAGGGATAGAGGGAAGGCAGCAGCAGCTCGTGGGAGAGGGGTGGGAGACAGGGGCCCAAAGGCCTAGGATTCTGTCTTGTGCCTGCTCTGGCCCTCTGCCTGCCCAGAACTCTGCCCCTCTGGAGTCCCCTCTGCTGGGTCTGTTCCCCTGGCAACACTGATTCCTCTTGGGATATTTCTTGTTTCCACCTTATCTCCCCTCCAAATTGTGAGTGCCTGGAGGAGGAGAGGGGACAAGCTGCAGACAAACACTGTGTGCTAACCCAATAGTGTCGGCCCTGTGGAGGCCCTGGTGGGCTGCCCAGGGGCTCTGGCCTTTTTATCTACACCTCACCAGACAAGAACAGTAAATCAGTAGTTGGTGCCTGAAAAATATAGGTCTCTTGATGGGTTTTTTCAAAGAGATGTTATCATGCCTTTTTTTGTTTGTTTTTATAGATTTACCGAGGTATAATTTAGATGCCATAAATCGTAGTTGTACAATCGGGTGATTTTTAAAAAATTTATAGAGTTGTGGGGCCATCACTACCATTGCGTTTTTTTTTTTGTTTTTTTTTTTTAATTTTTTTTTTATCACTTATAACTTTTATTTTTATTTATTTATTTTTTTATTATTATGGGTAAAAATCAAAATTCTCACAATACATACAAACATTTGTAAAATGATATATAAATTACATTTTCACCACTAAATATGCTTCTTTAAAATTTTGAACTTTTTATTTTAAAATACTTTCAACAAATGTACAATACAGTTACAAAAATAATGCAAATCCTATTCAAAGGACTCCAACATACCTCCATCTCCTCAGATACCCAGATCTACCAATTTAACTTTTTGCCACCTTTGCCATATCACTCTATCCATCAATCTATCAACCCAACTGTTTTAGCTTCCTAGCTGCTAACACAAATAGCATGCAATGGGTTGGCTTAAACAACAGGAATTTGATCTTGAGGCAAGGAGAAGTCCAAAAGCAATGCATCAACAAGGCAGTGCTTTCTCCCATAATACTAGCATTCTGAGGCTGGCTGCCAGTGATCCTTGGTCCTTAGCTTTTTTTTTCAGGGGAGAGCGCGAACGCAGTCCCCCACTACTACAAATTATGCAGTCGAGTTTCCCGCATTTGGGGAAATCGCAGGGGTCAGCACATCCTGAGTGCAATGGATAAGCCTCGCCCTGGGAAAACCACCTTCGTGATCATGGCATCTCCCCTGCCAGGTAAGTATGGTCCTTAGCTTTTCCACCACATGACAATGCACATGGCAGTGTCTTCTCCTTTTTCTTCTGGGTTCCATTGGCTTCCAGCTTCTTGTTTCCCATGGCTTCTTTCTCTGTGTCCAATTCCCTTTGCTTATGGGGACTTCTGCCCTATTAGATTAAGACCCACCTTCATTCTGTTTGGGCACCTTAACTAATAACATTTTCAAAGTTCCTATTTACAAATGGGTTCACACCCACAGCACCGGGGGTGGGGGGTGGGGACCAGGACATGCCTATTGTGGGGGTGTGTGATTCAATTCCCAACTCTATTATCTATCTATCTATCCATCCATCCATCCATTTATCTATCTATCAATCCATTTTCTGAGCACTTGAGTCTCTGTTGTAAATATCATGCTCTTTGAACACTTAACACTATCATGTTCATTTCCTAGGAACAAGGATATTCCCTTACATATACACCTTAAATGCAGTTATCAAGTTCAAGAACTTTAACATTGATATAAAGCTTACAGTCTATATTGTTTTTCATACGTCCCAACAATGTCCCTTAGAGCCTTCTCTCCTCCCTTGTCAGAGCCCACCCAGGAGCATGCATTGCACTTAACTGTCATTGTCTCTTCAGTTGCTCTCCTTTTAAATTGTGGGAGCATATATACTATATAAACTTTTCCATTTCAACCACTCCCAAACATACCATTCAGTGGGATCAATCACGTTCACAAAGTTGCGGTACCCTCGCCACCTTCCACTACTAAAACTTTCCCATCACCCCAAACAGAAACCCTACACCCATCTTGTATTAACTCCCCATTCCCCCTTCCCCACGCCCCTGGCAACCTTTATTCTAATTTTTGTCTCTATGAGCTTGCATTTTCTCTGATATTTTCTTTGTAAAAAAAAAAATAGGGCTTAAATTTAACAAACCAAATCTGAACAATATCATTTTCTTTGAACTGAACTTCAATAGTATTCACAAACTATATTCCTATACCTCCTCTGTCCCTCCACATTTATGTAGTTCTTGTCACAAATTACATATTTATATATAAGGAGCCCAAAACTACTGATTTGTCATAATATTTTATGCATTTGCCTTTTAGATCCTGTAGGAAGTAAAAAGTGGAGTTATAAACCAAAATACAGTGGTACTGGCATTTACGCATGTCATTACCCTTCATGTACCTTCGCTCTATTGTCTAGTGTCCTTTCCTTTCAACCTGCAGAACTCTATTTAACATCTCTTGTAGGGCCAGTCTAGGGGTGACAAACTCCCTGAGCTTTTGTGTGTCTGGGAATGTCTTCATCTCTCCCTCATTTTTGAAAGACAGTTTTGTTGGATATAGACTTCTTGATTGGCATTTTTTTTCCCTTTTAGTTCTTTAAGTATGTCATCTCACTGCCTTCTCGCATCCATGGTTTCTGATGAGAAAACAGCATTTAATATTTTTTTATTTTAAACTTTCTTGACTTTTTTTTTTTTTTTAGGTACCGGGGCCAGGGATTGAACCCAGTACCTCATAAGTGGGAAGCCGGCACTCAAGCACTGAACCACATTGGCTCCCCTGGGTAGGATGTTTTTGTTTGTTTGTTTGCTTGTTGTTTGTTTTCTTTTCTTTTGTTTTGTTTTTAGGAGGCACTGGGAACCGAACCCAGAACCTTCCATGTGGGAAGCAGGGGCTCAACTGCTTGAGTCACATCAGCTCCAGCATTTAATTTTATTGAGGCTCTCTTATATGTGACATGCTGCTTCTCTATTGTGGCTTTCAGAATTCTCTCTTTATCTTTGACATTTGACAGTTTGATTATAACATGGTGCAGTGTGGATCTATTTGGGTTTATCCTGTTTGCAGTTCATTGAGTGTTTTCGATGTGTATATTCATGTCTTTCATTAAATTTGGAGAGTTTTTAGCCATTTTTTTCTTTGAATATCCTCTGTGCCCCTTTCTCTCTTTCTTTTCCTTCTGGGACTCCCATAATATGTATACTGGTGTCCCATGGGTTCCTCTGGCTCTGTTCACTTTTCTTCATTCTTTCTTCTTTCTGCTCCTCAGACTGGATGATTTCAATTGTCTTGTCTTTGAATTCACCAATTCTTTCTTCTGTCTGCTACAATCTGCTGTAGAGACTCCCTAGGGAATTTTTAATTTCTGTTACTGTGGTCTTCAGCTCTGTTTAGTTCCTTTTCATAATCTCAATATCTATATTGATATTCTTATTGTGTTCATCTAATATTTTCCTGATTTTATTTAGTTCTTTTCCATGTTTTCCTTTGGCTCTTTGAGTACATTTACAACCATTTTTTAAAGTGTTTGTCTAGTATGCCCCAAGTTTGGTCTTCTTCATGGATGGTTTCTAATGCTTTAATCTTTTCCTTTGCCTGGGCTATCATTTCCTGTTTCTTTGTATGCTTTACTCTTTTGTTGAAACCTGGACATTTTGATATTTTAATTGTTGTCACTGGAATTTAGACTCAGGTGTCTGTTCCTTAAGCTTCTATCCAATTAATCTTATGACAGAGCTTTCCTTGATTGCCAGGAGCTTACAAATAAGAAGAAGAAGAAGAAGGAGAAGGAGAAGGAGGGGGAGGGGAAGGAGGAGGGGGAGGGGGAGGGGAAAGAAAAGAAAAGACCTTTCCCCTCTTTGCAGATTGACCTGAGTTTAGAGAATAGCTCTAGGCCAAAAAGCTTAGGGCCCTCCGTGATCCTTTCTGCTTATGCATCTTGTTTTGAGCCTGTGCTGTGTCCTAGGAATTTTCCTGGTTTTGGGGGTTACAAATGTCCCCTTTTTTCTAGGAAACTGATTCCTCAGGGTCCCCAGGCAATCCCTTGCCTCAGGCAGCTTTCTGTAGAACAGTTTTGTGAGCTACCTTCTACACACAGGGCAAGTTCTGGGTCAGTGAGTCCCTTAGGCCACCACCGGAGCTGGGACCAGGAATCCACACTGGCAGTGTGGGCCGGCCCTTGCGCCAAGGTGGTGAGGGGTGAGGAAGGAGCCAGCCAGCCTGCCAGGAGATCCCCTCGCTTTTTCTTGATTTGGTACTCACCCTGTTTTCTGGAGCCTTGAGAAAGACATTGCTGCCAGTTCCTGCTGGCTGTTCCTAAGTATGCCTTTTAAATTGCACATTTCCCCAGATTCTGAAATATGCAGAGGTACAAGATGGCCCCTTCCTCCCCTCCCCAGCTTTGGGGCCATTGCCTGGATCTTCAGCCCAGCTCTGTCACTGACTGGATGTGAGACCTTGGGCAGGTCTTTCCCTCTCTCTGGGGCTTGTTTCCCCTCCTGACAAGAGAGGGCCTTGGACTAGAAGTGATTCTCAACCTGATACCCCAGGGCTACCCTTCCAAGTCTGGCAGTGTGTGAGGACCTGTGGTCTTTCCAGCTGCTGGGGCAGCAGGAGGTCAGGGCAAAGGTCCACAGGTGTGGTGCTCCAGGATCATGCAGGCCTAGAGTCTGACACCCACCCCTAGCTGGGGCCTGTTCAGAGTATGGAAGGCTCCAGATGCTTCCTGTGCAGAGATCTCAGTTCTGGAATTCCTTTCCCAGGCCCTAAAATGCACCCCTAGTAATCCCAGCAGACACACTTACCATCCCTGCAGCGGGAGGCGGGACCACCACCAACTAAGACCAATTTTGAGCAAGCAGAGCAGAAGGTAAACATCTATTGGAAGCTCAGCTCCTTGAGAGCGGTCCCTGGGAGGCCACACATTCACCGTGCCTGCTGGTACTCTGGTCCCTACTATCTCCTCTGGCTAAATGGATTCACTCAAACATTTCTTGAGTGCTTCCTAGGGGTTGGGGGTAAGGTGAAGAAGTTTTACAAGGAGCATAGACTTGAGAAAGACACAGCCTAGGATGTAGAAGGCCCCACATTCTCCATTGTGGAAGAAATGAGGTGTTATTAGTTTCTTGTGGCTACTGTAACAAAGTACCACAAACTTGGTGACTTAAGACAACACAAATGCATTTTCTTGCAGCTCTGGAAGTCAGCAGTCTGAAGTGGGTCTCACTGGGTTAAAATCCAGGTGTGGGCAGGGCTGTGTTCCTGCTGGAGGCTCCAGGGCAGAATCTGTTTCCTTGCCTTTTTCAGCTTCTAGAGGCCGCCCACATTCCTTGGCTCAAGGCCCCTTCCTCCATCTTCAAGGTGGATCATCCGACCTGTGCTTCCATTGTCACATCTCCTTCTCTGACTCTGACTCTCCTGCCTCCCTCCTATAAGGACCTTTGTGATTACAGTGGACCCACCCAGATAATCCAGGATAATCTCATTTCAGGGTCTTTAGCTTAATCCCACCTGCAAAGTCCCTTTTGCCATGTAAGGTAACATATTCACAGGTTCCAAGTCAGCCAGATGAGGACATTCCAAGCAAGGGGACCTGGCCTTGTGACAGGCTCCATGAGAGCAGTGCTTTGGTGTTGAGGACGAATTTCATTTCTAGAAAGTCAAATTAGAGGACTAAGGTGAGGGATCAATGTTACTATGTCAATTTAGAAGGAAAACCGAAGCATGCCTGTAAATCAGTGTGTCACAGTTCATTCACCTGGGGCCCAAGGTGGCTCTGGCAATGCCACCCTCACAGGAGGACAGAGACATTTAGACTGCTGCAATTATACTGGAATCAGCATATAAATCTATTTCTGTGGGAGGGGACAGAAGACTTGGGTTTGTTCATTTTTTATTTTTTATTTATTTTTTATTTTTTTTTTAAAGATTTTATTTATTTATTCATTTATCCCCCCCTTGCTGCTTGTGCTCGCTGGATCAGCTAAGCACGCCGTGCGGGCGGACCTGCCTTCACCAGGAGGCCCCGGGAACCGAACCCAGGGCCTCCCATATGGCAAACGGGAGCCCCACTGATTGAGCCACAGCCGCTTCCCTGTTCATTTTTTAATGAAAGTTTTTATTTTGAAATAATTTCCAATTTACAGAAAAGTTGCAAGAATAGAACAAAGAACTCTCCTACACCCAGATTCCCAATTGTTAACATTTTACCACATTTGCCTTACCCTTTTTAAAATTTCTCTTTCTCTCTCTCTCTTCTTTTCTACATACACATACAAAACTCATTATTTTTTTCTGAACCATTTGAAAGTAAGCTGCTGACCTAATGCTCCACTACCTGTAAATGCTTCAGTTTATATTTTATAAAATTGAGGACACTCTCCTACATAAACACAGTACAGCTATCAAAATCAGGAAATTAACATTTAATAATACTATCCAATCCATAAACCCCATTCAAATTTCTCTGATTATCCAAATAATTAATGACCTGTATAGCAAAAACAAAAAACAAATAAACAAACCAAAACAACAACAACCAAAAACACCTTTTCCACCAACAATAACAGAAGACAGCAGAAAAGTCTTCTTTCTTTTCCCTGGTTTTCTTTCTGGTCTAAGATCCAATCCCAGGTCATGTGTTACATTTGGTTTTCATACCTCTTTAGTCTCCTTCAATCCAGAACAGTTCCTCGGTCTTTCCTTGTTTTTCATGGTCTTGACATTTTTGAAGAGCACGTCATATCAGGAGGCACAGGATGGTGATTCGTCCCATGACGTTAACTCTGATCAACTAATTAAAGTGTTGTTTGCCAAGCTTTTCCACTGTAAGGTAAATTAATAAGTATTTTGTATTTATTAATTTATAAGTATTTGGGGGGAGATACTTGGAAATTATATAAATATCCTGTTCCTTATTAAACTTTCACCCACTGGTTTTAGCATCCATTGATAATTTTTGCCTGAATCAATTATGATGATGATGATGGTTGCCACATCATGCTCTTCTACATTTATTAAGTTGGAATTCTACTGTAGGAAGAGTTTTCCCTTCTACCTTAGTTTCCCAGCTGCTAAAACAAATACCATCCAATGGGTTGGCTTAACAGGAATTTATCGGCTCATGGTTTCAGAGGCTAGATGGCTTGCTTACTGGAGTCAGTTTCTTCTGGCTGTGCAGCAATTTCTGAGGTTCCTTGACTTTTCCATGACATCGTAATGCACATGGCAACACCTTCTTCTATCTCTTCCAAGTTCCATTGACTTCCAGCTTCTGGCTGCTCCCTGTGGTTTCTCTTCCATGGCCTTTTCTATAAGGCCTCCAGTGATAGGACTAAGACATATCCTGATCGGACTGGCCCACACCTTCACTGAAGTCACCTCATTCAAAACACTGTGGTGTTTTGAAACTGTGTGTATCCCCAGGAAATCATGTTCTTAAAGCTCATTAATACGTTCCTGTGGGTATAAACCTATTGAAAGTAGGACTTTTTAAAGAAGTGACGAGTTAAGGCATGGCCCGGGATGGATCTTAATCTTCTTTCTGGAGCCCTTTATAAACAGAATGAATACGGGAGTTGGGGGGGGAGCCACTGAAGCAAGAAGCTGAAAGCAACAAAACACAGAAGAGAAGGGAAGAGACCAGCAGACACTGCCGTGTGCCTTGCCATGTGGTAAGGATGTCCAGGATTGCCAGCAGCCAGTCTTTGGGAAGAAAGCATTGCCTTGATGATGCCTTGATTTGGGCATTTTCATGGCCTCAAAATTGTAAAATTGTATGCTAATAAATTCCCATTGTTAAAAGCCAACCCATTTTATGTTATCTGCTCTCAGCAGTTTAGCAAACTAAAACACCTATTTACAATGGGTTCATACCCACAGGAATGGATTAAGATTAAGAACATGTTTTTCTGGGGGTATATAACTTCAAGACAACAAATATTCCCTCCCATTTGTTTATTTATTCATTTATTTTTATCAGTATGGGCTCATGAACTCATATTTTATTCAATGGGTTGCACATAACTCAGTATTTTCATTCTTATATTGCCCCAGTCTTGGCCAGTGGGAACCCCTTCAAGCTCGTTTCTGTGTCCTTTTAACATGTCCTCATCATTCTTTGATGACATCCTTACTCCCTGGCAGTACATAATGTACCTGGTTCATCTTGTAACTTCAACTGCCCCAGAGAATCAACCATTTCTCCAAGGAACCCTGGTTCCTTTTAAAGGACAATATTATTTAGAAACCAAGATCTGGGCACTGAGTGTGCTCATTGCTACTGGGATGTCACTGCTTCTAGGCCTTCTCATCTAGGAAGTAGATGCAGTAGATGTACACACACACCCCCACACACCCCATATCTATATGAATGTCTATATACCTAAAACCATGAATTCACACCAATTCCTGCCATTCTAATCCAGCAACCCAGAGTTTATTCTTGCATTTCACTTTTCTATATTTGCACCTACCTTTTCCAACAGTGAGAAACCTGGTTCTTATTATCCAGTGAGAAACCTGGTTCTTGTATTTCCTTATTTGCTCATTCCTTCACATGTTATAAATCTCTTGGCCACAAAGCTATCTCACCTATGGCCCTGCCAAATAAACCAGCTGCACCAGTTGAGTTTGCCCTGGGATCTGACAGTCCTGAACCTGACTCCAACCTGCTATGGGACCTTGGTCAGGTCCCTTCCTCTCACCCAGACAAAGGGAGAAATAGGTAGAAGTTTGGGCTTCTTCTGAGCAATGCACAGACTGCTGTGTAGCCCAGGATGTGGGCTTGGTTTCCCTTCCTGGTTATTGGACTGGATCAATGCTTCTCAAACTGGGTTTCACAGAGACCCAGGGTTTGCTGCAGACTTGATGGCAGGGGAGTGGGGAGCAGTTCCTAGAATTTGGATTGGGCCTGGATCCTGTGGTGAGGAGGAGTATTGAACGATGTAAAGTGGAATGAGCAGATCAAATTTGCATTTTATTTAGAGGCTCATGCAGTCATGTGAGTGTGTGAGGGGGTTCGAAGGGGGAGGGGAGGCAGAGACCAGTTAGTAGGCTCTTGCAGGAGGCCAGGGAGGAAGAATGGGAGTAAGAACTAAGGTGATGGCCATGGAAGAAGAGGTGACAAGTAACAGGGATGGCTGAGCCCAGACAAACCCTCTCCATTCAGCTGCACCGAGAGACCAACCCAAAATCCTATGGCGATGCCTGGTGTTGGGAGGGAGAACTGCTGGGAAGGGAAGAGTGAGGGGAAGGGAGGGTTCTGTTGATTTGGAGGTGACAGTGGGACCTCAAAGAAAAGTCTCTCTACTCCACTAAGACCATGAGAAGGGGTGAGCTCTCTGAGGGGTAGAGAATGTGGGGCCCAAGATCAAGGCCTGAGGATTAGGGCAGTTGGGATGGGGGGACTGTGGGAGCAGACAAAGTAGAGCCAGGGCAGGAGGAGAGAGGGAAAAGAGGGAAGGATGGAAGGGAGAAAGCCAGAGAGCTGAGTTGGAACCCCTGTTGGGGATAGAGGGTGACAGTTTGAAGCTTTTTGTGGACCCCAGAAAAGATCATGTTCTTGGAGCTAATCCATTCCTTTGATTGGATTGGATTTAGTTTGGGGGTGGTGGTGGTGGCTTTGATTGGATTGCTTCAGGAAGGCATGACCCTCTTGCTGGAGTCCTTTATAAATGGAGGACCAAAAGCAGAGACAAACAGAGAAAAAGCCGTAGAGCCAGAGAAACCCCGAGAGGCTGGAAGAGACAAGGCCCACGGATAGTCAGAAGCTCAAACAATGAGACCCAGAGGAGAGGAGATGAGCAAACCCTGCCATGTGCCTGATTGCCCCACAGCTTAGCTCAGGAAGAAATGGAGCCTGGAGGGGAAGGCAGAGACCTCGGCAGAGCCACCATTGTGCCTTGCCACGTGGCTGGAGTCCAGTACCACTTGCAGCTGACCTTTGGTAAGATAGCATCTCTGACGATGCCTTGATTTGTACATTTTCATAGCCTCAGAACTGTAAGCTTTTAACGTAATCAATTCCCTTTATAAAAACCAACCCATTTCTGGTATATTGCTCCCAGCAGTTTTTAGCAAACTGAAACAGGTTCCAATTTGTTCAATCACTGGGAGATCAGCAAGCAGCAAGCTCCTCGACTCTCTCAAATGGAGGAAGGCCCAGCTGGTAGCCTGGGGTCGTCCAGATGGGTCACCTTCAAGTCCATGAATTCCACAAGCAGTATTTAATCACCTCCTCCAAGCAGGTGACCCCGATATACAGGAGACTCTGAAGCATTAGATGTTCCTGAAGGTGGCATGTAAATCCAATCTCAAGCCCTCCTTTCCCCAAATTGACAGTTATACCCCTCTTGTATCACTCTGATCTCCTGTGACTTTGTCAGGTAGTGAAGGGACCATCCCGGGGAAGCTGCTGGGCAGACACCCTTCTGCAGAGCAGAGAAACCTAGTGGTGACTAGGTCTTCCTATAAGTGTCACTATAGCTTGGGCTTGCAATCAATTGTTGATGACACTGCTCTGGCTTAACTCCTGCCCAGGCAATGGTGAGGTGAGGATCCACCCACATCCGTGGCAGGACCCTGGAAGAGGCCCTGGGCAGGAACCGTGGGGTGTGAGGGGCACACATACACACATGCTCACACACACACTCTTGCTCCCACACTCACCCCCTCACAAGCCTTTGCACACACACTCTCATCACATACACCCTTATTCAGACAGCATTCTCTCTACAGTGCCTGCGGACCCAGCCGTCTGGGTGAATCCCATTTTCACACAGCTGGGAGAAGGGCAGGTTGGCTCTTAAGTTGGAAGGGAAACAGGAGGAAGTTTATTTTTTTAAGCACCTGGAGAGCTTTTAAAAACACACATTCCTTTGACCATACCTCTAGATCTCACTGCCACGTGACAGGACATGCAGGGACTATGCAAAATGTCTCTCAAGCAACAGGGAAGCACCTTCATTCATTCATTCAACCATCAGGTCAGTCAGATACTCTTAAATATTGATTGAGCACCTACTAACGACCCTGAGCAAGAAGACACAGCCCTGGGCCTAGTAAATCTCAGTGTAGCAGGAAAGCAGATCATGGCGCTGTGGCCTAGGGTGTGGGGTGGGGCCTAAGAATCTGCATTCCTAACAGTTCGCCAGGGGCTGCTGCTGCTGCTGGTCCAGTGATCAAGCCCTGGGGTGGAAGTCTGCACAGGGAGGGCACTCGCAGAAAGGCAGCTGGATTAGTTTCCTATGGTTGCTGTAACAAATGACCACAAACTTAGTTGCTGAAAACAGTACAAATTGATGCATACAATTATGGAGGTTAGAAGTCTGCAATGGGTCTCACTGGGCTGTGTTCCTTCTGCAGGCTCTAGGGGAGTGTCCAGCCCTTGCCTTTTATGGCTCTACATTCCTTGGCTCATGGCTGCATCACTCCAACCTTAACTTCAGCATACCCACAAAGCGCCCTTTGTCATGCCAGGTAACATATTCACAGGTTGTGGGGATTAGGACACAGACACTTTGGGAGGTGGTGGGCATTATTCAGCCTGCCACAGCAACTAAGGTTAGGACCAAAGAGTAATAGCAGCTCATCTTAACAGTGACCGATTGCAGGCAAGCACTGCCCTAAGGGTTTTACCTGGGCCCTCTTGGGGTCTCACCACAGCCACATGTGGCAGCTCCTAGTGGGTCTTGCAGCTTATGGCTGACGAACCAAAATTGGAGAGGTGAAGTAACTCACCCAAGGTAACACTGCTAGCATGTGATGAAGCTGGAGTTTGAACCCAGGTTTCTCTGGCTAAATGCATTCTACTGAGTGGTGAGAAACCCACATCTCCAAAACAGAAGAAATTCCAGGGCTTCCCAGGTATTCTCACACTCACCCTCGCCTCACTTGCCCCATGCCATGCTTGCTCCATGCCCCTCTGCCTCCTCTCTTCTGGGCAGTCAGCTACTGACCTTTCAAGTTCCCTTGTCATTGTGACTTGGAGGCTCCCCATCTCCCCAGCAGGAGGGCCAGGGGTAAGAGGGAGATGGAGGGTGGGAGGCATGGTGCTTGTTCTTTGACCTCTGGTGGGGGGGGCGGGCTGTGCAGGTGGCCTCGGGTGATTGGAGAGGCTTCAGTCCCACCTCCCCAGTCAGCCCAGGTGAGTGAGGTCTTGGTGGAAGGAGGGCAGTTAGTCAGCCTGTTGGATTCCTGGTGAGCACATGAGGAGGGGAGAAGCAGCGTCCTACCCCTGCCTAATTGTGTGACCAAATCTGGCAGACAGTGAATGGGCCTAAAGGAAAGGACCCATGGGGCACCCAAGCCAGAGTGTATGTAGGGGAGGAAAGGGACAGCCTGGGCACCAGCCAAGGGGGAAGTGCTGGCTCAGCTGAGGCCCAGATCTGGCCCCTGGCTTCAGGTAGGAGAATCCTCCCAGCTCAGATCCAGGGAAGAGGCTCTGGGCTAGAAGGTAGAAACCCTGGGATCCAAGCTCTATGTGGCCACTAAGTGTTTGATGAGAATCCGTGATTTGTATCCCACTACTTCCACAAGGGACTTAAGGCAGTTTCTTCTATTAACGACATGTACACCTCGAAACCACTGATGATGGAGGAAGAAAAGTTCAAAACGTAAGCCATTGCTAAGGAGGGGACGGAAATCTACTCAGTACTATGAAAAGATAGTCACTGTTGGTGACCACTGAGTTCAGCTCTGACCTTCCTGGTGAGGTGAGCGATGCTGAAAGGGGAAACATGCTTAGGTATGTGCATCTCACTGTCTATTGAAGGGGGATGTCATCTCCACAGGGAAGCTGACTGTGGTATCTTGAGTTATGTACCCCAGAAAAAAACACGTTCTTAATCTCAATCCACATTCCTGTGAGTGTGAACCCATTGTAAATAGGAAGTCTTGAAGATTTTATTTTTAGTTTAAGTGTGGCCAGCTGAATCAGGATGGGTCTTAATACTACTGCTGGAGACCTTATAAAGAATGCCAGGATGTCACAGAAGTAAGAAAGGAGAGGACATGTAGGAGGCAGAGATACAAGCCAAGGAACCCCAAGGATTGTGGCAAGCCAGCTACAACCCCTATTCAAAGACTTGAATAGACATCTCTCTAACGAAGATATACAAATGGCCACTAAGCACAAGAAAAGATGTTCAACATCACTAGCCATCAGGGAAATGCAAATCCTAAAACCACAATGAGATACCATTTCCCACCCACTAGAATGGCCGCTATTAAAAAAACAAACTGAAGCAGATGTGGCTCAAGCGATTGGGCTCCCATCTACCATATAGGAGGTCCAGGGTTCGATTCCTGGGGCCTCCTGGTGTAAAGTAAGCTGGCCCGCGCAGTGAGCTGGCCCCGAGCAGAGTGCTGGCCCACGCGGAGAGCTGGCGAAGCAAGATGACACAACAAAAAGAGACACAGAGGAGAGACAATAAGAGACACAGCAGAGCAGGGAGCTGAGGTGGTACAAGACATTGAGCACCTCTCTCCCACTCTGGAAGGTCCCAGGATCAGTTCCCAGTGCTGCCTAAAGAGAAGACAAGCAGACACAGAAGAACACACAGTGAGCACAAAACAACAAGGGTGGGGTGGGGAGAAATAAATAAATCTTAAAAACATACACACACACACACACACAAACAAACAGAAAATAACAAGTGTTGGAGAGGATGGGGAGAATACAAACCCTAGTTCATTGTTGATGGGAATAATGCTGCTGTGGAAGACAGTTTGGCAGTTCCTTAGAAAGCCAAGTGTAGAATTACCATATGGCGTGGAAATCTCATTTCTAGGTATATCCCCAAAGAACTGAAGACAGGCAGTCGAGCAGATATTTGCACACTGATATTCATAGCAGCATTATTCACAATTGCCAAAAGATGGAAGCAATTCAAGTGCCCATCCACCAATGAATGGATAAACAAAATGTGGTATATACACACAAGGGAATATTACACAGCTGTGAAAAGGAATGAGGTTCTGATGCATGCAACAATATGGATGGACCTTGAATACATCATGTTGGGTGAAATAAGCCAGACACAAAAGGACAAATACTGTATGACCTCACTGATATGAAATAATTCAAAAGCACAAACTCATAGAGTCAGAAACTAGAATGCTGGTTACCAGGGGCTGGGATAGGGGTAGAAAATGGGGAGTTAATGCTTCATTGGTATAGAGTTTCTGTTTGGGGTGATGGAAAAGTTTTGGCAATTGTCTTAGTTTGTCAAAAGGCTGCCGATGCTAAGTACCAGAAATGAGTTTGCTTTCATAATGGGACCCACAATAAAAAAATAAAAAATAAAAATAAAAAAAAAAGCTTATGGTTCTGAGGTTGTGAAAATGTCCATATCAAGGCACCATCAGATATGCTTTCTCACCAGAGTCAGCTACTGGTGATCCTGGGGTCCTGCCACGTGGCGAGAAAAGCTGGCAGCCGAGCTCTGCTGAGGTCCCTGCCTTCCCCTCAAGGCTCACCGCCCCCATGGAGATCAGCTGTGGGTGATCAGGCATATGGCCCGTTTCTTTCCCAGTCCAGCTGTATACCATGAAGCATATGATTAGTCTCTTCAGCCTGAGCTTCCCCATGGGCCCAGCCTCTTGGGGCTTTGTGCCTCAGCTTCAGCTGCTGGCGATTCTTGAGTCCTCTCTCTTACTTGACTGGGTGAAACTGGCAGAGCTCCTTTTTTGTGTGTCTCTCCTATCTGTGTCTCTCCCTTTATATGGGGCCCAGCAAGAGGGTGGAGACCCAATCTGTGTCACACCTCACTGACATAGTCTGAGTAAAAGCAATCTAATCAAGTGATCTAATCAAAGTCCCTTACCTGAATCTCATGTAATCAAAGGGCCTCATAGCCACAGGAATGGATTAATTTAAAAACAATCTTTTTGGCGGGATTCACCAAATCAAACTATCACAAGAATGGATGGTGGTGATGGTAGCACAACATTGTACATGTATCGTTGAATTATATATTTGAATGTGTTTAAAAGGTAAATTTTAGGTTGTACTTATGTTAGTAGAAAAAAAAAAAATTAACTATAGGATTGAACAACACAAACAGTGAACCCTAATGTAAACTGTGGACTATAGTCAGTCAATAGTATAATCTTAATAATATTGTTTCATCAATTGTAACAAAGGCACGCACTAATGCAGAGTGTTAATAATAGGAGAAACTGAGTGTGTGAGGGGGTTATATGAGAACTCTGTATTTTCTGCATGAGTTTTCTGTAAACCCACAACTTCTCTAATGAAAAATAAAACCAAATAAAATGTAGGTCTGGGCTGGTGTCTGAGAGCCTGCATTTCTCACAAGCTCCCCTGTGATGGTGACTCTGATGTGGCTGGTCCATGACACTCTGAGGAGCAAGAGTGAGACCTACTACTAGGGCCTATGGGGCTCTGGTGTCCAAGCAGGTTGTAGGATCCATGCCCCCCAGGCCTCCCTCCCACTCTGTGTGCACTGGGCCAGGCACTGAGGGCTGCCTCGAACCACTGCCCTAAATCAGCATGGGGGAGCTGGAAACCGACCTTGAGTGGCCCCCCAGGGGTTAGCAAAGGCACAAGAGGAGAGGCCCTAGGAAGGGGCTGAGAGGTTTTGTTTTCCTCCTAGTGGGGCCTGGCCAGGGATTAGGAGACTAGAAAGACAGGAGGCAGGCCCACCAGGGTTTGTTTTGGAGCTAATTGTTTACTTGTTACTCTATTGGGGGAAAAGCTGTTACAGTTGGTAGGGATTGTAGAGTAGGGAGATGAGCACAAGGTCAAGAGTGCTGGCTGGGGCTCTGTCACAGGCCAGCTGGGCCCCTCAGAACAAGTCAATCTGTTCTTGCAGCCCAAAGATCTGTTGTAGGAGCTGTGACTCTAGGTGTTCTCTATTCCATGTATAAAGATTACATTAGACCTCAATCCTTCCATGTGACCAAAAAATGAAGCTACTTGTTGGGAGCAAGAAAAACAAGACGGCTTCTGAAAGCTATTTATTATGAAGAATGAGTTTTCAATATGTAGCAAATTACACCGCAGAAGTATCCGAATTGTCATAGTCTTGGTATATTAAATCTCAAAATATTAAGAATTTTTTGCACCCTGGATCTGCTGGCTGCCCTTCCCTCTGCTTGCACATGACCTGTGAGCTGAAGGCCATAAAGCCATGCCACCCCTTCCTGGCACAGAAACTGGGAGGGGCTGCCCAAGGAGCTGGGTACCTGAGTCCCAGGCCAGGCCTTCTTTCTTGGGGTCTGAGCCCACCTGGGGTGGAATGGAACCCTGGGGACAAAGAAACACAGCAGCAAAGTGAAGTCAACATTTCTGCAAAATGACTAGGAGACTGGCTCTTGGAGCCCTGTGGACTTCCTGCTTTCTTCATTGTCCCCAGTCCTGCTCTCTGCTGGGGTTGGGGGGGGGTGTGCAGCGTGCCCTACCCCCCCACCCGCCCATTTGCCTGAAGGACCCTTGCCCTCCAGCCTGTTCCTGGGGCCTCTCTGGGGATGAGCTTCACAGCGACCAATGGCCAGTAGGCCCACTGCAAATAGGACCGAATGGGTTGCTAGCTGGCTCTGGGTCCTGGTGGCAGCTAGCGTGAGCATGACGGGTGCACATACTCCAGCATCTCCAGGCTGCAAAAGCCCCCAAGAGCAGCCAGAAGACAGCAGTGTGAACAGAGGGCAGGAGGGCTGGGAAAGGTGCTGAGGAGGAGGGAGCATGTTGTCGTGACAAAAGCAACCCTAGGGGCCTGGGGCCTGGCCAGCTAGTCTCCACTTTGCCCCAGACCGGCACTGGGACCCTGAGCTAGTCACTGCTCCTCCGTGGCCCTCAGTGACCTCATCCGAACACAAGGGGGTATGACTTGTTTGGTTCGATGGTTCTTTTGCTAATTATACGTTGAGCGCCCGAGGTAGTCCAGGCCCATTCCAGGCACTGGGGATGCAGAAAGAAATAGGCCAAGCCCCGGGCCCCAAAGAACCCCTCGTCGAGTTACTGGAACAGGGAAGAGTGAGCACAAGCTGCTAGGGAAACAGAGAGGAAACAGCCTCGCCATGGCTGCAGAATTTCAAAGGCAGAGGCAGAAAAGGACCAAGGACAAAAGGGGTGAGGGCCGACATTGTTTTTTTATTGTGGTAAAATACACATAACATAAAATGTACTATTTTAATGGTTTTAAAGTGAACAATTAAAATGTAGTACATTCACAGTATTGTGCAACTCTCACTTCTGTTTGGTTCCAGTACACTTTCATTACTTCAAAAGGAAACCCTGTCTCCATTAGCAGCCACTCCCCATTGCCCTCTCCCCTACATATGGCAACTGCTAATCTGCTTCCTGGCTCCATGGATTTGAACCTTCTAGACAATTCTATTAACAGAACCATACGATATGTGGCCTTTCATTGAAGGTTCATCCATACCGTAGCATGTATCGGCACTTCATTCCATTTTTGTTGTGTACTAAGATCCCACCGTATGACTAGACCATGCTTTGTGTGTCCATTCATCTGTTGATGGGCATCTGGGTTGTGCTACCTTTTGGCTACTGTGAATGGTGCTGCCCGAACTTGGGTGTACACGTCTCTGAGTCCCTGTTTTCAGTTCTCTTGGGTATATGCCCAGAGCAGGCTGGCCAGGTCACCTGGTAACTCTATGCTTACCCTTTTGAGGAAGAGCCAGCCTGTTTTCCACTTTCCATTCCCACCAGCAATGCCAGCGCTTGTTATTGGACAGGGTGAGGAGGAGTCTGAGAGTAGGAGGAGCAGGCAGGGCCCGGGGCGGGCGCGGGTGGGGGGCAGAGGTGGAGGGGGTTGGGGCTTGAGGGTGGGGCTGCTCCTTCAAAGACAGGCTATGCCAAGCCGGCCTGCAGGAAATCTGGCAGAAGCGCTGGGGACTTGGAGAAACGGGAAAGCTGAGCAGTGCTGGAGCCATCAACGCTGCTGAAATGTCTGGCTGCATGGGAGCTCCCCGGTGCCCAGCTCAGTGCCCCCCAATACTTGCCCACAGTTGGGGGAAAGGCCCGAAGCCGCCCGTTGGCAGTGGCAAGTCCAGGTGGGTCCCAGTCTGCCCAGTGGGTGGTGGAAGGCTTTTTCCTTGCCAAGGCTCAGTTCCCTTTCTCCTCCATCCCCCCTCCTCCCCCTCCCTTCCTCTCCCCTCCCTCCTCTTTCCCTTCTGTTCTCTAGTCTCCTCCCACCTCTGTAACCCTCCCTTTCTCACCATTTCCTCTAGTTCCTTCTCTTCCCTCCCTATTCCGCTCCCTTCCTCCCCCCTCATTCTCTTCCTCTATTCCCCTCCCTCCCTAGGCCTTCATCTATTCTCCTCTCACCTCCCCCCCAACCCCCCAGCTGAGCTGTGTAGTATTCCATAGGACTTCACCTGGCTTCGGCCCAGGAATGAGCTGGCAGCCTTGACTGGGGTGGGGTAGGGGGCAGGGAGGCTGGGTGCAAGTCTCCAAGCCCTGCTGCCCTGGGGATTGGGGGAGGCAGTGGGCTCCCAAGGAGGAGCCAGCAGGAGTGGGAGGAGACGCCTGTCCTGCCCTCAGGAAGCCTGGTGTCAGCTGCGGGAGAGGTGAGCAGGCCAGGGGGCCCCGCCTACACCTCCCTGCCCACCACTCTGCCCCGTCCTATACACCCCCGTACTGCCCAGGGCTGCTGTGTCACATGGGATGCTTTCTGAGTGCTGCTGGCTGCTTTCTGCTGGACCAGAGATGATGAGGGTGGTGCTAGTGGGAAATACTACAGGGTGACTACAAAAAGAGACTGCTGCTGCTTGACCATTTGGCAAACCTCATTAGCAAGGCGGCCTGTCTGCTGAACCGTCACACCTGCCTTCCCTGTGTGCTCTGGAGTGGCTCTCCAAATGTGGGCCCTGGCCCAACGGCCTCAGCAGCACCTGGAGCTTCAGCTGGGAGCTTATAGGACATGCAAACTCTCCTGTCTCACCCCAGACCTGCTGACTCAGAAACTCCGGGGTGGGGCCCAGGAATCTGGTTTCCACAAGCCCTCCACGTGAGTCTGAGACCCACTGTGCTAGACATCTGTATTAGTGGAGGAAGCAAGGGATCAATTCACCCCAAATGGTGGGCCGGACACTGGGGGTGATTTAGTCAGAGATGCACACATATGCGTGGCCGGTGCTGCATGTGCCCACACCCACACGCACACACACAGACACACACGGACACACCAGCACTTGTTCTGTTTGCACTACAGTCCCTGACCAGTCCATCCTTCTGTTGGCAGCCTTGAATTAGATAGATTTGATTACATCAACATTAAGGATTTCTTTCAACAGATGGGGAGAAGATATTTGCTATGTTTAAAACCGGCAGGGGATTAATGTATAAAATATACAAGAAGATCCTGCAAATCAACAAGAAAAAGACACAAGGGGAAAATGAGCAAAGCATATGAATAGGCAATTCCCAGAAGGAGAAACCCAAAAGGCTAGCAGACAAGTATGTGGAGAGACACTCAGATTCGTTAGTCATCAGCAGAATGCAAATGCAAACGACGGGAGAGCACGCACACATGTCAGCTTGGCAAAATCAAAAGGCTGTGTGATGGCTCAGTGTCGCGTGGGATGAGGGCTGCTGGGGGGCTCCTGCCAGACTCAGTGGAGCTGCTCTGCTGAGCCACCTGGGAGCATTGTGCCAAGCCAACTATACCTGTCCACACTGACCCAAAAACCCGCTGCCGGGTCTAGCACTGAGACATTTTTTTGCAGGCCCACGAGGGGGCTGGATCCATTTAGGAAAACTCAGTGGCATAAGACCATACAAATTATTCTCTCTCAGTTCTGGAGGCCAGAAGCCCAAAACCAGTATCACTGGGCAGAAATCAAGGTGTCAGCAGGCTCTGGGGGGAGAATCCATTCCCTGTGTCTTCCAGTTTCTGGGGGCTGCTGGCCTTCCTTAACTTGTGGCCACATCCCTCCAATCTTCAAATCTCTTTCTGCTCCGTCTTTCACATCACCTCCTCCTCCATGTCAAATCTCCCTCTGAACTCTCTCTTATAAGGATACTCGTGATTGCATTTATCCAGATAATCTCCCCGTCTCAAGATCCTTAACTTAGTCACCTCTGCATTGTGATGTAAGGTAACGTTTGCAGGTTCCAGACATTAGGACTTGATATATTTGGCGATTATTCAGCCTGTTCATATGCATCACATGTGCAAACAGAGGATTGGCGGCAACCCAGGTGTCCAGCACTGAAGGAAAAACAGACAAAAGAGTGGTTAGAAGCAAACAACTCAGGAGTACATAGCAGCTAACACACATAGGGCTGAGTGGGGAAAACATCCAGTAAAAAACCAAAAAGCTCTCCAGAGTAATATCCCTTTCATTTATTGAAAAAATATGAACACACACACTCACGCATGCACCACTCTACCCATTTTGCCAGAGTACACACTCAAATAGGTGCCTCTGCAGGGTGTGCAATTGGAGGAGAGAATAGGGATGAAAAGAGCTGGCTGGATGGAAGGATTGATCCAGCCAGAAAGGGACCTTATGGAGCAATGATGATTTTCTTTGTTTCCTGGGGGTTGCTATAAGACAGTACCACAAACTGGTGGCGGGGGCGGGGGGAGCTTAAAACAACAGAAATGCATTCGCTCACAGTTCTGGAGAGCAGATGTTGGAAAGCAAAGTGTCGGCCGGGCTCTGCTTTCTGTGAAGGCTCCAAGGGAGGAGCCTTCCTTGCCTCTTTCCTAGTTTCTGGTGATTGTTGACAAGCCTTGGCGCTCCTTGGCTTGTAGATGCAGCATTCCAATCTCTGCCTCTATTGTCACATGGTCTTCTCCCCTGTGTCTCTGTGTCCAAATAAATGTCCCTCTTCTTATGAGGATGCCAGACATATTGGAATCAGGCCCAAGCTAGGCTGGTCTGACCCCATCTTTACCTTGATTCCATCAGCAATGACCCTATTTCCACATAAGGTCACATTCACAGGTTCTAGGGAGACATGGATTTGGGGGAACACTCTTCAACTCAGTACAATGATGATGCCATGAACTGAGGAGTGTCATTACCTGAAGGTCAAAAGAAACAAAAATTTAAAAAAAGAACAGAAAAAGAAAATCAAAAGTCCAGAGCAACGACTAAGCCCAGAAAGGCCCACAAGGGGATCCCTCGGCATGTTTTCCGTCAAGACGCACTGTCCTGTTTGCAGCCAGTGAGCTTCAGCCTTCCTTTCCTTCCCCCTTGGGAAGGGAGGAAACATGTAGCCTTCAGAGTGTAGGGAGGACGGCCTCCTTAGCCACATCAAGGAGCAAAGAGACTCACATGAACGCCATTTGCTGCCGCCTGACAGTTGTCTTCCATCTGCTCCTTCCCAGAAGCCTTGAGCGGACAGCTGAGGTTTCTGGCTCACCCGTTGCTCTTGGTTCAGGTCTCCCATTGTTTTGTTAATTCTTGGAACATACTCTCCTCTCCGTTTTTCCAGATAAAATAATTCTCTTAACGCCACCTGGTCAGGTGGTAGAGACCTGAATGAGGCCAGGGGCCCTGGAAAGAGCCATATAAATCGTTTGGCTTCTGGCTCAGTTTGGTAAATGGTCAGTCATTTCAAGACTGGGTTGGAGGGAGGTTTTAGTTTGTTTTCATCCCATCAGGCACTTCTTAGCTTCTTGTAAAGGCCCCTTTGAAGATGCCATCCTGTCTTGATTATGCTTGGTGGAGAAGAGAACCAGACTTTCAATGTTTTGTCGGTTACTCCAAAGGGTAGAGAAAAAAGAGGGAACAATGTTTTATTGTAACATTTTCTTCATCTTCCACAAGGCCTTTTAGCAGAATGGACCTTCAACGTTTTTAAATCTACCGAGAAGAAAAATTGGATTGTGGCATTCAGATGTGTTCTTGCCTGGGCTCTCCTTGATCCACTTAAGGATTCATACTTTAGGGCACATCAACAGCTGCTGAATTTTGCTTTTTCATTCCTGTCCACCTCTTCACTCCCACTCTTACACTAATACCCAGGAAACTAAATTTCAAAATACAGATGGGGAATCAAGCGATGGGTTTTCAACTCTGAAGATGCTTTAAACAGTCTGCTCAAGGCCTGTGCTGTGCAAGAACAAATATTTCATTTGAGCCTTGCCACATTTGACACCATTGGCAGTCCTTGTCCAAAGCAGAAACTGGTGTTGAAAACAAAACTCATCTCAGGGACTCCTATGTATTCTTAGTTGTTTGTTTGGGAGACAGAGATTGAGTCAAACTGGGCCAGGGAAGGTGAGAGAGCAGGCAGGGTGACTCACTGTATTTCCTCTGCACAAATATTCAAGAGGCCTCCGACCAAAGCCTATACTTACTCATCTGGACAGTGGGGTGGTTGGAATTAGAGGCATGTTTTCAGACTGTATTGGTGGAAAGTTCTGGGAGGTGCTTCAGGAGTCACATGGAGGGGTGGGGGAGGAGACCTAGAAGGTGGGGTTCCTGCCCCTCCACTTTCATCTGCTGTTGCTATAGGCTTTGTCATATGACTTTGTTTGAAAAGTCATTGATTTTGCTGCTAAAAGTGTGCATGAACCATTGGACAAAATGAATTCTAAGGGCCTTGTATGAATTTCCTGGGGCTGCTGTAACAAACTGCCGCAGACTGGGAGGCTTCAAAGAACACTGTTCTGGAAGCCAGAAGGCGGAAGTCCAGGTGTCAGCAGGGCCGCACTCTCTCTAGATTGGATTCACTCTAGGGAGGAATCCATTCCCGGTCTCTTCCAGCTTCTCATGGCTTCTGGTGGCTGCCGGTGTTCCTTGGCTTGTGGCCACACCACTCCAATCTTTAAGGCTCGCATCTTCAAACCCCTCTCTGCTCCATCTTCACTTCACCTTCTCCTGTGTGTGTGTGTCAAATGGTCCTTCTGCCTCCCTCTTATAGGGATGCATGTGATTGCATTTAGGGTCCTGTGGTAGGTTGAATGATATACCCCAACAAACTTGTGTTCTTGATCTTAATGCTTGTTCCCATAGGTGTGTACCCATCTGTAAATAGGACCTCTTAAAGATGTTATTTTTATTTAAGGTGTGGCCCAACTGAATGAGGGTGGGTATTAATCCGGATTACTGAAGGCTTTATAAAGAGAACAGGGTGGTATTCACAGAAGCTACAAAAGAGAGGTTATTGCCATGCGATGGGAGGCAGAAACAGAAACCAAGGATGGCCAGCAGCCAGCACCAGTAAGCTATAATGTTCTGGGAGAAAGCAAACCCTGCTGATAACTTGATTTTGGACTTGTCTAACCTCAAAACCATAAACAGATAAATTCCCATTGTTTAAGTCAACCCATTGTGTGTTATTTGTGACAGCATCTCTGGCAAAGAGAGACCCACCTGGATAATCTAGGATAATCTCATCTCAATATCCTAACCCTCATCAATCTGCAAAGACTTTTTTTTTTGGCCATCTAGGGTAGCATTCACAGGTTCCAGCAAGTCAGCAAGTAGGATGCAGATATATTTTGAGGAACCGTTTTATCAGCCCTTTCAACAATAAGCATCTTCCCCAAAGATTCCCTTCTCAGTAGCTTCCTTCACATTCCCATGCCTTAAAAAACCTAAAGAAGAGCATTACTTTCCTTTAAATTTAGGATTAGGGAACCCAAATTTCATTCCCTCAACATGAAAGAGTAGATCCGAGAGTCCACCTGACCTGTGATGTTTTTCTTGCCTATAAAGGTCCAAACGGAAATCATGTGCTGGGTTTGCTTGGCTTGGCTTAGCTTCCAGAAGGTACCATGGGCCATGAAGAGCCATAAGGCAATGTAAAGAGACACACCAAGTGTTAGGACCACAGGTTCTGGTGTCTGCCCCCTGGCCTGGGCTCTTCCCTTTGCTCCATGACCAGTAACATCTGTCTACTCTCTGATGATAGCGGGCACCCAGGAAGCCTCTAGAAGAGCCTTCAAAGATCTGTCTGGAAAATACTTTGTTGCAAGGACAGCTTTTCCCTTTATACTGTATTTTTTTCTGATCATAAAAGTAACTCCCAGGGAGTGGGTGTGGCTCAGTGGTTTGAGCGCTTGCTTTCCATGTACAAGGCTCTGGGTTCAGTGCCTGGTACCACCTTAAAAAAAAAAAAGTAATCCCTGCTCACTGTCAAAAAGTAGAAAGAAATAATAATTTAAAAAATCATGAATAATATCGCCTTTGAAAGACCATCACATCAATTGCGTGCTTTCCATGTGCCGAGACCCAGGCTGAGTACCCTCTCTACATAATCCACTGCCATCTCCACAACAACCCCATGAGGTGGGTATTATCCGACTCATTTTATCAGTGAGAAAGAAAACTAAGGCACAGAGAAGTTCCACAACAGGGCTCAGGATGCTTGGCTAGTAAGGGACAGAATTGAGACTTGAACCCAGGTCCCTCTGCCTCCAAAGCCTGCACTCCTGACCTCTGCACCCACCACACCCCATCAGTACAATTTTATGTCCTCGCGAGGATGTATTCCCCACTAGGAGGCTTGGGAAAAGCATGACTCCAACAGCAGGGCTTGAGGGGTCTCTCTCCCTAGCCCTACCCCTTTGGAGGGAGGGGCAGCATGGTACATTCCAAGGGCCGGTTCACACACTCAGGACAAAAGGGACGGCACCATCCCCAGGGAGTGGCTTTGCTGGGGTAGGGGGCAGGTGGGGTGGCAGGAGATCACATACACTTCTCTCAGTCTTAAATTAATTCTCTCCCTCTTGACTTCCATTTCCTTTCCCAAAGAATTATGTGTCTCTGTTTCCCTTGCTGCAATATGAACAGGGCCCATCACAATTTCCAAAGCATCTGAAGCTTTCCAGCCCCCATTTTGGTGGTAGAGGCAGGTGGTGTGGGGCACTGGGCAGACCCCTAGGTGGGGAGGCAGAAGCCCTGGGTGCCAGGCCCAGCTCTGCCACTAATACTCCGTGTGACCTTGAGCCAGCTCCTGGTCCTTGCTGCAACTGCATTCCCCATGTCGATGCTAATGGTCACGCTACATGCTAATGGTCCTTCCACCTGTAAAAAGTTCTAGATTTATAGGGTGTCACAACTCTGGCGTGCTGAAAGCTGATTTAAAACTCCATCATCAGTATTTAAGTTAGCTAGTGACATATGCTGAACTCATCACATAATCACAGGCACAGGCCATGTTAATGGAGGCAGATCTACATGAGAGAGGGTCATGCGTCATTTGACCTTCTCCTCCCTCTGGATCCCTCAGCACCAGAAGCTGGAATCCTGTGTATCCCTGCCTTGTCAGCATAGTTCTCATCACCACCCACCTCTTGAGATTAAAGCAGGGAAGCTAGTGGAAGGCACTACCCAGAGACCATCACAGGGCCATTGTAGATCTTTCTTTCTCTTTCCCCACCCTGGTTTTATGCCCATAGCTTTTAGGTTGCTGCATTTATAACCAAACGATGCCGCCCCTCATCTCTGAACACCGTGGAGCTGATTCAGTTCTGTTCACTTGTCACTCTGAGGGCCTAGTCAGGACTCTGCACGGCGTAGTCAATTCCAATCTGAGGTGAGCACTGGGATCAAGGGAGCCTCAGGAAGAAGGTGGTTTTTGAGATGGGAGAGTTAACAGAAACCCCACAGAGATAGAGGGGAAAAGGGTCTTCCTACCCTGAGGAATCCTGTGAGCAAAATGCTTGGAGGCGGGAAAGTGCCCAGGTGGGTCACAGGGTCTCTGCATGTGTGATGCATCAGGGCTGGGAGGGCTGGTGGCAGGAACCTGGCTAGAATCAGATCTTTTGTTTTTTCATTTTAATTTTAATACCATATATACAACCTAAAATTTCCGCCTCGAGCCCCATTCCGACGTATAATTCAGTGGTGTCAATTGTGCTCGTAGCAGAACTTTCCATCGCCCCAAACAGAAGCTCTGTACATTTGAAGCCTTAACTTCCCATTCCCTATCGCCACCCTGTCGCTGGTAACCTATATTCTACATTCTGGCTCTATGAGTTGGCTTATTCTAATTAGTTGACATCAGTGATGATTTGGCCTTTTGTGTCTGGCTTATTTCATTCACCGTGATGTCTTCAGGGTTCATCCATGTTGTCGCATGGATCAGAACTTTGTAGAACTGACCTTGAAGAGTGTTTCTGTGGCTTTATCTAAAGGTTACAGAGAGTCAAGAAGGGATTTTTTAAAGTTAATTTATTTCTCCCGCTCCCTGCACTGCATTGTTTTGTGCTCGCTGTCTGCTCTCTGTGTGTTCTTCTGTGTCTGCTTCTCTTCTCTTTAGGTGGCACTGGGAACTGATCCAGACCTTCTGGAGTGGAGAGAGGCTCTCAATCTCTTGCACCACCTCAGCTCCCTGGTCTGCTGTGTCTCTTATTGTCTCTCCTCTGTGTCTCTTTTTGTTGCATCATCTTGCTGCACCAGCACTCCACAGGCCAGCACTTGTGTGGGCCAGCTGTCCACTCGGGCCAGCTCTCTGCTCAGGCCAGCTTGCCTTTCACCAGGAGGCCCCAAGAATTGAACCCTGGACCTCCTATATGTTAGATGGAAGCCCAATCGCTTGAGCCACATCCGCTTCCCAAGAAGGGATTTTAAGCTGAGCAGTGGCAAAGTAGAAATGTACACTTGAAAAAGGTCTCTCCGGTTACTGATATAAAAGGTTAAGCAGGGAGACGTGTTTGGGGAGAGACTAGCATGGCTCGGTAGTGGGAGGTGGTGAGAAGCAGCTGGACTTGGGAGATGTTCAGGAGGTGGAATCCACATGATTTGGCGATGAAAAGGAAATATGGGAGACAAGGGAGAGAGGGGAGCCAGGCAAGACGCCGGGTGGATGGTAGTGCCATTCTCCGGATTTGCTTTGGGACGCCCTGGAGGGAGGTACTGGCAGATCATTCACCTGGTGACCTCAGCGGTCGTGACCAGGCCCTTTGACCTTTGCTGCCCTGCTCTCCGTGGCTGCTGGCAGGCAGATGAGTCCAGGATGGTCACTGACACAGGAAATGCCCTCTGTGGAGTCAATCTGCTCCTCATTTGTTTGCCCACTGACAACAACGGGGTGTAAAGTCTGTTAAACAGGCTGAGAGGCAGAAGATGTTGGTTCTAGTGCCAACTCTACTGTTGATGGCTGGGTGCCCTTGGGCAAGACACTTACTTGCTCTCTCTCTGGCCTTCAGTTTTGTTCCAGAATATGCAAAACTACCTCAGAGGGTCGTTGTGAGGGGCAGGTCAGACATGCAAGCACCTTGTAAACTGTTAAGGAACAAAATGCAAGGTTTCATCACTGTCCATCATCATTATCATTATCGTTATGGTCTCTGATCTGCTTTGGGCCATTTGGAGTTTGTTTTTAGTCCCTTATCACTTGATCTGAGTGTCCTTTTCTCTGATAACCAGTGGATCGTGCAGGCCAGGTACAAACATAACCAAAAGTAAGTGGAAAGTTGAGATGATAAGCTAGATAAACCATGTGAAAAATAATAAAAGGCTTTGCTTGAAACAACTCCAGACAGGTTTATCTGCAAGGCTCACCATATTGTAAAAGCTGCCCAGAAGCATTTGAAAGGATTACCCACAGAAGGACATCAGAAAAATAGGACATCAGTTTATGAATACAAACATAGCATTCAACCGCACGACAAAACCATAGTTGTAGAGCATCATTCCTCATTCATTCAGCAAATATTCACTGGATACACAGAAAGTGCTCTCTTCTAGTGTCTGGGAAGCACCGGAGGGGGCTGGTGATTAAAAATCCGGATCTTGTGGAGCTCGTGCTCCAGTGAATATCAGCGTTAGAAAGGGCCCAGGAGACCATCCAGTGCCCAGTGCAACTCCCTGAGTGTGCAGAAGGGGAAACTGAGGACCAGTGAGGCTCTGGGATTTGCCCAGGGATTTTCCAAGGCCCTGGGAAGCTGTGGAAGAGCAGAGAGCAGAGCTCAAACCTTTGCTTCCTAGTTGGCTAGCCTTCCCACTGTACCTTTGCAGGTTTAGTTTGGGTCATGCAGGGCTATTTGCCCAATACTTCGGGAAACGATATCATGTCCAGCCTGAACACAAGAGGGAGGCTGGCCCTGGCCAATTACACTGAATGTCTATCTTTTAAATGCACTTTAGTTCTACTGTGGGCAAACTACCCCGCCTAGCAAACACTCGCTGAGCCTGCCCTCTGTGCCAGGCTGCAGACACCCCAGTAGAAGAGTGAATTCTTCTTGAGCTCTAATTTTGTGCCAGGCATTGCTTTAAGTGCTTTATATGTACAACTTGTTTAATCTCCACAACTTATGAGATGTGAAGTCATTTGCCTGAGTCACACAGCTGGCAAATGGCAGAGCATGGATTCCAACCCTGGCAGAGTGCTTCCTGCTGTTACCCACCACACCACACGGCCACCCCTGCCCACCTGGCTCCCGATGCTCCAAAATGCTTTAGGAGAGGGATCCAGGCGCTCTTCGGCCTTCCCAGCTCACTTTGCAAGCGTCAAAGCCCTTGTGAGTGCTGTAATCAACAGCAGGACTCTAGGGCTGGGATTCCGGTGTGGCTCCTCCCTCCAGCGCCCCAGCTGTGCGCCCAGGTACACGGGCAGGCAAAGGGGAGCATCCCCTGGGGCCCCCTCTAGGAGTGAAGTATACACTTGGGAAGCAAAGCCCCTGCTTGGCTTAATTCAGTCCTTTGTGGAAGTGGCACTTGTCTAATTCTGCTCTTTGGTGTTTGGACCAAACAGACTGCAAGTCCAAGAAAAGGGTGGCTCGTTTTGGCCTGGGAGGGTGTGCCTCGACACCAACCTCCTTCACTTGCTCAGGCTTTCATTCAGTCAGCAGCTGTTTCGGAGTGTCTCCTGGGTTTCCAGGCCTGGTGCTGGTTGCTGGGAAGCCCTGCCACATGCGGAGCTGGTGGTCAAGAAAGACAAGTAATCTCACAAGAATGGCCAGATGACTGCTGTGAAAAGGGTCCCGGAGGAGATCAGAGAGAGAAGGGACGATGTAGCCTGGGGAAGGCAGGGGGCTTTCCTGAAGGCGCCAGCCTGAGGTCCGGAGGGTGGGTAGTAGTTGCCTAGGCAGGGGTCGCCAGGGGCGCTGAGGCAGAGAAAGCCGCACAGAGGGAGGGGGGTCAGAGAGGAAAAGGTGGGAAGGCCGGTCTGGATGGGCACTGAGATCGAGCGGGGGGACCAGTGGGGCCATCCGGGCCCCGGGTCCGCAGAAGAGGGTGCCCACTCTCCCCGCGATGGGAGAAGTCATGGCAGGGCAACGGGTCTCTCGGGGAATGGGTTGGGGCCAGCTGGGGCGAGCCCCGCTCCCGAGGGAGGGCCCGGGCCGGGGAGGGCAGGGATGCTACGGCTCCATCCCCACTCGCTCCCGGGCCGTCGCGGGCCCTCTGTCAGCTCCTGTGGATTAGGCTTGAATTCGCGCAAGGCACCGGGGTAAAGAGTCGAGCGCGGGACCCCCTCCGCTTGCGGGCCCACTTCCCGCTTGCCGTTCCCGCGGCTCCAGGCGCCCGGGTCATACCAACCGCCCCGCTGCCGTCTCCGGCACGCTCGCCCCGGCCCGGGCGGAGGGGACGTGGGGCTGCGGACGCCCTCCCGCCCCGGCCAGGCCCACGCGGCCTTCCCCCCTGGGAACCTGGGACACGCCCGCCCCCCACCCCCGTACCCCGTCTCCGGGCGGCTGGCGGCTCCCGCCAGCTCACCGAGGTCCGCTGGACCCACAGCCAGGAGCTCCGGTGGGGCCTTGGGCCGTGAGGAGGCTGGGCCAGGGGACCTCGGAGCTTCGCCCCAGCCGGGCTGCTAACAGCGTGGCGACCCCAGCCGCCTCGGGCCACACGGCCCCCCACGGGCAAATGGCGAGTCCGATTGCGCTTCCCAGCGAGGAGCGAGGGGGCGGGGGCGGGCGTCAGGGGGTCACCCGGGGGGCCGAGGGGCGGCCCCAGGAGGCTCCAGGCCATGCCCTGGTCACTTCCGGATGAACAGGGTGGGGCCAGGGCCGTGGGAAGGCCTGCAGGTTAGATGTTAGAGACTCCGGATCTGGGCGAGGCTGAACTTACAAAGGCTCCTGGACCCCGTCCTGAAAGGTCTTGCTTCAATGTAGGATCTTTCCGGGCAAGTTCCCTTCACATATTTAAAAGGATTGAACGGTCCTGTTCCACCCTTGCCCACATATCCTCTCTGGCTGGACTTCCATGGAGTCTTAAGAGGAAGCAGTTTGGTGGTTCCTCAGAAGGCTAAGTATGGAATTACCACATGACCCGCAATCCCACTTCTAGGAATATACCAAAAAGAATTGAAAGCAGGGACTCAAACATATTTGCACACCGACGTCCATAGTGGCATTATTCACAACTGCCAAAAGATGCACGCAACCCAAGTGTCCATTAACCAATGAATGGATACATAAAATACATGCAATGGAATATTATTCAGCCTTAAAAAGGAATGAAGTTCTGATCCATGTGACAACATGGAGAAGGCATCATGTTGAGTGAAATAAGCCATACACAAAAGACAAATATTGTATGAGCTCAGTGGCATGAAATAATTAGAATAAGCAAACTCATAGAGGCAGAAAGAAGAGTAGAGGTTATGAGAGGCAGGGGTGGGGGTGGGGTGAATTACTCCTCAATGGGTGATGAAAACTTTTGGTAAGAGATGATGGTGATGGTAGCACAAGATTGTGAATGTAATTAGTCACTCAATTGTACACTTAAAAACATATATACATATGGATGTTGACCTAAGCTTTAAGCCCTGGGTCCCCAAGAGAGGCCCTAGGGGTCCTGAGGCAGGGGGAGCACAGGGCCAGACTTTCATCTTGGTTCAATGATGAGGATTCCTCTTAATTGTTCAGGGACCTTGAACTGACAGGAACTGAAAACCTCTTTAAATAGCTTTTGCCACACTCCGTCCTATTTCCTTTTTTCTTTCAACGTTTTCATAACCTCTCCAGGTGGCTGAGCAGCTTAAGGGATTCTGGTTTGAGGTTCCCCTGTGTAGATGGGCTTTGCCCAGTGCTGGGCCTCCACAGTGACTGATGTGATCAAAGTGCTTTCCAGGGAGGCCCATAGTCCCTTTCACTTTGGCCAGTTGCAGAGGAGGCAGCCTGGACCCTGAGTCCAGGCAGTGCCAAAGCACCTGTGGTTTTTTGTAACCTTCCAGGCTGGTCTGAAGCTCCTAACCATGGGCAGCCTTTGGTAGCAACCAGACACCTTCACTCAACCCTCCCTAGCTACCATCCTGGGCAGTGGCCAGTGTGGATAAGATGAGAGGGGAGGTTGGAGGTAACTTGACAGAGGGCACATTGGGAAGTCAGTGACAGAGCCCAAAGCCACTGGCTGGTCCCTTCCTTAAGCCCAGCCCTCATCTCCCTTGGGCTATTTGTTAGTAGGCATTCAATACATGTACATGTGAGTGAATTATGAGATGGTTTCCACTGAGGGAGGAGGCTCAGACCCAAGGCTCATGGGGAAGGAACCAGGGATAATGAGCCTGCTGAAGAGTCGACTCGGCGACTGGGGTGTTGTGTGTGTTTGTGGGGGCAGGAGCAGGGAACCATGGTAACCGTCCTCAGATCTCTGATGCATTCGGTGATGTCACAGTCAAGTTCGGTGAGGTTCCAAGGACCGCAGGCTTGAGCTGCAGGCCAAGTGCTTCAGCTGGATCAAAGGAGGAGCTTTCTCGCAGGTAGAGATGGAGCTGCTTCCTTCGAAGAGGAGGAAACCTTTCATCATTCGAAGTATGTGCACAGAAACGCGAGACCAAGCGGCTGGGCTGTGGTGGTGGGCAGGGGAGCCTGGCCTGGGGGGTGGTGTTTGCACTCCCGTTGCTGTGAGGGCTCTTCTAGCTGGGACATGCTCTTATTTCTCTGCTTCTGCCTTCAAGCTGTGGCCCCAGAGAGCCCCCGTGGGTGTGCCTGGTGTGAGAGTGTGGACCACTCCCACGCTGGTTCATCCAGCCAGTGGCTGCCAGCTGCTAAGTGTGGCTGCCCAGTGTGGCCAGGGTGCCAGCAGTAGCTGGACCAGAGGGACGCCGCTGTCCTGCTCGACACCCCATCTTGCCTGTCTGCCTAGAAAGGCCTTGAGCGTTGAGAGGCTAGGACAGCTGGCAGAGGGGAGGTGCTGGTCAGATCCCACCGTGGGAACCCTGCGCCCCTCCGGGCAGGATGGAGACAAGGGAAGAAAGAGAGGCCTAGGCAGGCTGGGCCTTGAGAACCTGACTGTAGAAGGAGCAGGGGCTGTCTGCTTGGGGAAAAATCTGAAAGGTGAGGCATTGGATTGTGTGCAGGATGGTGACACCAAGGATCAGGAGGAAGGTGAGGGGTGGGAAGGTGGGGGAGACAGGTTTCGGCTGAGGGGAAGGAATTTCCCAGCGCAGCAGGCCAGAGATGGAACGGTCAGTGGGCAGCCCCGAAGGGAGGTGTGCAAGCAGAAGGAGGGCCATGCCACGGCAGGTTCTAACAGGGCACAGGGTTAATGTCCCTGCCTGAGATTCTGCAGATTGGGAACCTGGGATGGAGACCTGAGACCTGTCGCCTCTTGTCAAAAGCAGCACCATTTTTGCTTGTGGGTCTGGACGGGATCCAACTGCAGGGGCTCAGGCTAGGATGGGAGTCTCAGGTACACTGGCAAGATGGGGGTGGGGGCGGGGAGGCAGGTGCCGTGGGGACCGGCTCCCTTGCACACCTCCAACTCAGCCAGCATTTCTGGAAACAGCATTTGGAAAAGTCACCTTCTGGTGGTCACATTTTTAAACTTGAGAATCATAAGAGCTGGCTGTCTTAGACCTTTCAACGTGCTTTGGAAAGGGGACTTCCGATAGAAGAAAAGCCCTCACGACGTGATGATTTAGGGTGCCTCCCACTCATTGGGCAACCGAAGTCACCCCCCCATTTCCTAAAGCCCCCTCCCCCCCGAGGGGGTGACACTGCCTCCCCCCACTTTGAAAACCCTTGCCCGGATGGATCCTGCATACCAACAGCCAGTGGCAAAGTGGAGACCAAGTCCAGTCCCATCCATTCGCTCCTTCCAAGAACGTTTCTTCTCCAGAGGGTGTGCTAGGAGAGCAGAAGGAATGAGGGGCTGGGCCGGGGCACGGTTGGAGGGACCGATCTTGCTGTCACGCCCTGACCGCGAAACCGCAGTGTCTCCTCCAGCCCCTCGGGGCCGCGGTTTCCGCAACTGCAGGCACAGCTGGAGCCGGGGCGCGGGAGGTCGGCTCGCTCTCGGGCAGCGCGGGGAACGGCGTATGGGAGCCGGCCGGCTCGGCAGGGGCCGAGGAAGCCCTCGGTGGACGGCGGCCGGGCTCCGAGGGCCGCCGCCGCCCTCCGCCGCCGGAGCGAGGCGAGCCGGGGCCCTGCCGCGGCGGAGCGCCAGGCGTCGCCGGCCACCCCGGGGCCGCCGCCCTCGCGGGGCCTCTCGCCCGGCGCCCTTCCAGGTGCTCGGCTGCCGGAGCGGGGCCGCCCGGGAGCGCCGTGGGCTACGGGCTGCGGCCTCCGCGGCCAGGCCGGCGGGCTGTGCAGTTTGAATGAACGAGCCCCGCCGCCGCGCCCAATCGGCGCTCGCGCCTGCTTAATATGCATGAGGCGAGCAGCCAATGGGCGGGCGAGGAGGCTGTTTTAAACGGCGGAGCCCGCTGGCCAATCAGGCGGCTCTCGGGGAGGCAGCTAGCGCGAGGCTGAGAGCGCCGAGCCGCGCGTCGTGCCCTGCGCTGCCCAGACCGGCGAACAATACAGGTAGGCTCGGCCGCCCGCCCCGCGCCCCGCGCCCGCCCCGCGCCCCGC
>JAKSZT010053812.1:570721-589748 GCA_026826555.1 Tolypeutes matacus
TCCATTTAGCTTCAGGTTGTCTTGTTTCTGTATATAGTGACATAGCATTCTGCTGCCATTGTAGCTGTGGAAAAGGGGGGGGATCAGCTGGCATGAGAAGTGTTTGGATCTCTTTTTAGTTAAGTGCAGTAGTTTTAAAACTTTTGTTTCTAAACAAACTGTAGAACTCTTCATTGTCAGCAAAATGAAGAGCTGCTGCATCAAAGTTCAAGAACTTTCTTCTGTACTTAAACACAATTTGCAACGTTCTGTTATTTTTTTGTATGTTTAGAATGCTGAAATGTTTTTGAAGTTAAATAAAACAGTATTAAATTTTTCAAACTGTTCTCTGTGACAGTCTAAATTTCTGACTCACAGCAGTCCTAGCGGTAGAACAACCCAGCACAGCCATTGTATATTTGAAGACTGGCATCCCTGTAAATCTGGTAACTCTTATGTAACGAGGCCAGCTTAGCTTACTTAGGACGGAGAGGAAGGAAGGAGCTGGGTACTTAAAGCTATTGGGGGATTTTGTGCCTGGCGTTAGGTGAAGTCTAAACTATTGAATATAGGAGCTAAGGTAACTGAACCTGGGCAAGGTTTAGCAGCCTTGGAAACCTGCAGGAAGGTGGGTGGATAGGACCGAGACTGACTGTCCAGGTTTAATTTTTTGGCCCCCTCCCCCATGTTGTGGGGCCAAATGCGTCGCTCAACTGGAAACACCCTCCTGTTCCATCCGCCTCCCCCTCCCCCAGCACATGGAGCAGGATGTTATTTGGTTGTCCTGCTCACTATTCCAAGGAAGTCTTGAGCTTTGTCTTCTGGACTCCAGTGGCAAGAGTAGGTGCAGTGGGGTAGAGGGGGGCAGTGTCCACTTTTCTTCCAAAGGCCCCAGGGAAGGGTGCTGAGGCTCTGTCTTGGTGCACCCGGGGCTGAAGGCAGGCTGATGGGATCACGGGATCAACGCTTGCTAAAGTGCATCACGCAAGATGAAACGGCCTGCCCACAATTAGAGCTCGTGTGTGGTCAGTGTAGATTGTCGTCAAATGTTCTAAAACTGGAAGAGGCTCAGTTTGTGTTTCAGTGGTTCTTCCGTGTTGGTGGCTGGTTTTAACATTTTGCCCAGGCTGGGGGGAGGGATGGTGGCTGCAGAGGCGAATGGTGATTGTAAATAACCAGGTTTTGAGGGCTGATGTGTACACACATCTCATCTGTCTACAATAGTGCAGGGTCCTGTGGTGTGGCTGAGGATTGGTCTTGCTTAGCATTAACCCTCATTTAGGTTTGAGGCTGTGAAGCACACAGATGTTTTGGTGGCATGACTCGAGTAAACAACTTTGCTCAGTATTCGTAATTAGGAGCCTTGCATCTCACGTCAGAGCTCTTGGCCCTAAATCCATCTTTCTAGTTCTTGGGGGCCCTCGTTCCAGGATTGCCCCTCCTGCTTCAGCCGTGCCCTTGTCACTTACCCACAGCCGTTGCTTGGCATTGTAGCCTAAAGCTGCTGCTGCCTGTGACAATGGACCTGGCTAGGATTTTGGAGCTGTGGCCAATCTGATCCAATGGGAAGGAGATGTTCGACCTGCACCTTGAAGGGAGTGGTTTCTTTCTGGCTGTATCTAGGCATGCCAACTGTGGGAGGGCAAAGACTGGAAGAGGGTGACTTGTGCTCCTGCAGTATCTAAACAGGTGGGGAAGCTGACTAGCTCAGTGGTCTCTGATTGAGCAGGGCTTAGTTCTAAAGAGACACTCAAGTCGAGGCCACTTGGCCCATTAGCTGCTTGCAAGAGCAGTACTCTGAAATGTTCTGCCTGAATCACAAGATTACTCCTCTTAATGGGATGTCACTCTGGCTTCTCTGGTTTCATGGCCAAAGGCTCTGGGCCCAGCAGATTGCTCGGCCTGAAACACGTGTTCTTGCGAGGCCCACCTGTTAGCCTTTCTCTTTCTTCAAAAGGACAGTACCTGCTTTCTCTAACCACCTCTCTCCCCATCCCCTCACCCTATTCCTCGAATGACTTATCCTTTGGAAAGAACAAGGCTGTAATGTCACAACTATTGTCTCTGTCTCTTGTATGCCTGCTCCGGTCACAAATGTATTTGGGGACATTGGATGCATTCATTTTCTGTAATAAAGTTTCTTAATCAGTTTTCCCAAAAAGTAATCAGTGGGCTGTCTGCGATCTGTTCGAGATACTGAACCTCTGTATTTTTGGTTGATTTACAATCAACATTTTAGAAGTACAAGCTTCACTGAACCATAGATTTGAACTACCAACATATAATGGAATGATACAGTCAAAATGGGCAAGTGTTAAGAGCTCCCAGAGTTCCTAGATCAATGTTTAAGCCAGAGAGTAGAGGGGGAGTTGGTTCTGCAACCCTATGCCATGGGAAATATGCCATTTACAGGATACTGGTGGGCTGCTGTTGACAAAATAACTGGGTACTTGTAATCAGCCAGCCCTGCCAGCCAGGGTTCTCTGGGCCTGAGGCTCGGGCTCAACAGCCAGGCGCAATGAGGAGTTCTGGGTGAGGGCCATGGGGGACACTTGCGCTTCTTGTCCCCTTAGCTCAGATTGCCCTCGGGCCCGGGGCTACCTGCGGGGGAAAGGCAGTGGGCCAGCTCAGTAGCTCCATTCCCATCCTGCTTCAACCAGAACTGGACCCTCCTGTATCTTAATGTTGAGCATCTTCCTGAGGTTTCAGTTTTAAAAAGCTGGGACACCATATCAATAAAGAGGAAATTGAAAGAACACAAGATGATATCGATAGACCCCAAAACACCCTTTCATGATAAAAACACAAACCAGGAATGGAAGGGAACTTCCTCAGCCTCATGAAGGGCACTTAGGGAAAATCTAAGACTAACATGATACACAGCAGTGAGGAACTGAAAACTAAAAAGATCAGGAACAAGGCAAGGATGTCTGCTTCGGCCACTTCTAGTCACCATCGTGCTAGGCAAGTAAAAGAAACAAAGCATCCAAGCTGGAAAGAAAAAAGTAAGCTATCTGAAGATGATATGATCTTTTAAATAGAAAGTCCTAAGGAATCCACTATAAGCTATTCAGACAAGAGTTCAGCAAAGTTGTGGGATACACAATATCCCCAAACCAATTGTACTTGTATACACTTGCGATGAACAATCTGAAAAGGAAGTTAGGAAGTTACACTTGTAACGGCATCAAAAAGAAAATACTTGCAAAAAGCTGCCAGTTGGCACTTGGTATTAATCCCTCGTTGCCAGGGAGGTGGGAGGTGTGGGAGGTGGGCAACATGGGAATCCGAGTGGGTTCCGTATAATATTTTAGGTAATCTAAGCACCTCTTAAAATATATGTATATATATATATATAAAAAATAACATTTTCGTAAGCAAATACACATATATGCATATATATTTATATATCATTTTACAAATGTTTGTTTGTATTGTGAGAATTTTGATTTTTACCCATAATAAAAAAAAATAAATAAATAAAAAAAATAAAAAAAAAAATAAAAAAAATAAAAAAAAAATAAAAAAGAAAATACTTGGAAAAAAATTTAATGAAGCGTAAAACTCTCATACAGGGAAAGCTATAAAACGTTTATAGAAATCAAAGAAGACCTAAATAAGTGGAAAAACTTTTGCGCTCATGGATTGGAAGACTTTATATTGTTAAGATGGCAGTGCTCCCCAAAGTGATTTACAGAATCAACAATTCCTCTCTGAATTCCAGCTGGCTACTTTGTAGAAACTGACAAGCTGATGCTAAAATTCATATGGAAATTCAAGGGACCCAGAACAGCCAAAACTATTGAAAAAGGTTAGAGTAGGAGGATTCACTTCCCGATTTCAAAATTTAATACAAAGCTACGGTAATCAAAACACTATGGCACTGGCACAAGGATAGACATATAGATGAGTGCAATAGAAATGAAAATCCAAAAATAAACACATTTATGTCCAACTTCTTTACTCTTTAATTTTTGTGGTAACGTATACAATATAACATTCCCATTTTAACCACATTCAAGTATCCAACTGATTTTTTTTTAGCAAAACTTACTTAATTTTTTAAAGGAGGGACCTGGGGATTGAACCTGGGACCTCATACATGTGAGGCAGCACGTGTGAATAAGCATATGGAAAGATTGCTCAGCGTGTTTAGCCATCAGGAAATGCAAATCAAAACCACAATGAGAAAGCACTTCCCACTCCACTAGGGTAGCTGTAATGATAAAGGGACAATAACTAGCGTTGAGGATGAGGAGAAATCTTAATCCTCGTGTACTGCTGGTGGGAATGTAAAATGGTGCAGCTGCTGTGGAAAACAGTTTGGTGGTTCCTCAGGAAGCTACACATAGAATTACCATAAGGCTCGGAAATTCCATTTCTAGGGATATACCCCAAAGAATTGTAAACAGGTAGTCAAACATTGTTCATGGCAATGTTATTCATAATAGCCAAAAAATGGAAGCAACCCAAATGGCCAGCAATGGAGGAATGGATAAACAAAATGTGGTATGTTCATACAATGCATTATTATTTAGCCACGGAAAGAAAGTGCTGATACATGCTACAGCGTGGATGAACCTCAGAAACATTAAGCCAAGAGAAAAGCCAGACATAAAAGGTCACATATTGTATGATTGCCTTTATATGAACCGTCCAGAAAAGGCAAATCTCTAGAGACAGAAAGTAGATTAGTGGTTGCCAGGGGCTGGGAGGAGGGGGTTGAGGGGAACGGGGAGTGACTGGGGTTTCTTTTTGGGATGATGACAATATTCTAAAATTAGATAGTGGGATGGTTGTACAATGCTGAATATACTAAAAACCACATAATTGTACCCTTTGAATGGGTTTATTTTATGGAATGTGAAATATATCTCAATTAAGTGATGGGGAAAGTCTGGTATAAAGCGTGTTCTTAAAGCACAGATGGGAGAACGTTCAGTTGATGGACTAAGGTCCCCTGGGCAGAGAAGGGAACCGGATCCAGAACAAACGTGGAAAAAGTGGCCTTTTACAGAAGGCCAGACCCTACAGTTGGTAGCAGGGGGTGATGGAGGCCTCTTCTGGTAATTTTCTATCATCCTGAAGTTTGAGGTGAGGGCAGCAGAGAGGAAGGGTGGAGTTTGGAAGAGGCCAAGCTAGGGCAGCATCATGGATGCCAGTGGAAGAGGGTTTTGAGGAGGGAGTGCTCAGTATAGTCACGTGCTGCTCAGAGCTAAGCTACACGGTGACAGAAAGGTGTCTTTGCACTTGGTAGTGTGGTGAGCCTAAGTGGTCTTGAGAGCTGGTTCAGGGAATGAAGGGGGTGGAGACCTGGCTCTGGTGAGATGGGATGGGCAGAGTAGACCGAGAGTGGAGACATCTCTTTTAGGGAAGAGAGAGAAAGAAGGCACTAGCTGGGGGGGGGGGGGGCCCATCAGAATCAGGGAGAGTTTTAGTTTGTTGTTGTTGTTGGTTTGGAGATGGGAGAGCCTTGAGGGACTGTGATCAGTGATGATGCTCCCTGTACCTCGCCAGGCCAGGCCTCTACCTTGAGCTCCAAAGGCACCTCCACATGGTCACGAGCTCCATATTTTCAAACCTAAGCTCATCATCTTCCACCCTCCCCCCGAATCTGTTCTTCACCCAGCCTGCAAGCTCCTTTTCTCACTCTCCAGATTTAATCACTTCCCAGGTCCTGCCAATTTTATTTCCTAAAATATCATGGATCCATCCTTCCTCTCATTCCTGCTGTCAGTGGATGTGGGTCTCTCATTCCAAATTCTCCCCTTCCCTCCTAGGGCTAGACTAGAGCTTGCATTTTTAGGCTTTCACTCATCAGTTTCCTTCCAGGGAACTCTCCAGCTCTGATGGCCTCGGTGACACAGCTGACATTTAGGCCCTTACTTTCTTTTCTCTGGATGACCGTTAACAGCTTCCTAAATGATTCCTCGGCTTTCACTCTTATCCCTAGTCTAGCCTCAGAACCTAGCATAGTTATTGGTAAATAGTAGGTGCTCAGTCAATTGTGATTGAATAAATAAGTGTATAAATGAAGTATAAAGTGGGCTAGATCATGCAGGGCCTTGTAGATCATCTTAAGAGCCATTTAAGAATTTAAATCTGTGGGGGGTGATTTGATCAGATATGCATTATAGCTAAATTACCCTGGCCACCGGAAGGAGAATTGACTAGGAGACATGAGGGAGGGCAAGAGTGGAAGCAGGTTGCTAGTTAGGATAAGCTTGCTCTTACAAAGAGCAACCCTCACTTTTTATTGACTTCCACATTGTGATTCAGGGATCCAAGCTTCTCCCATTTTGTGGTGTCACCAAATTCAACCCATGACCTCCATGTCACTGCAGAATGGGTTTTATGGCCAGGCCTTCAAGTGGCCTTACATCACTCTCGCCCACATTCCGTGGTCCCCAACTGAATTACAAGGACAGTTGGGAGATGTGGTCATTCTGTGTGATCACGACGAAAATGAAATGGATTTTTGAGCATGTAGCCTTGGCTTTGCCATTGAGGGGGTGGTCATGGGAGGCTTTCTACACAAGAGAAGATGGGGCTTGGGCCAAGTTGGAGAAGAGTGGGTAGATATGAGAGGGATTTAGGAAGTAGAACCAGGACTCAGTGGGGTTGCTGATGTGGTGGGGGGTGAGGAAGAAGGAGGAGTCGAGAATGAGTCTAGTTTTCTCACTTGGGGCACTGGAGGGATGGCAGAAGCTTTTAGAAAGATGGATCCCCTGAGGAGAAGCAGATTCCGGAGGGAACCATCTCCTGGCTGAACAGTGTTCAGAAAAGGTAGCCAACCCAAGTTCACACTTTCCCACAGGGAAAAGTTTTTAACTTGGAATCAGAGACCATGAATGTTGTCAGTCCAAGCAGATCTCCAATTGCCAAACTCTCTTCTCTCTTAGGACTAGACTGGAATTTGCATTTTTTTTTCAGGCTGATTTTTATCAGCTTACCTCCAGGGAGATCTCTAGTTCTGACACCCTGGTAGGATCTGTCTGCAGTGGTAAAATCTTACTAGAATGTCAGAGCTGGGAATTTCCCTGTTTGACGCTAAATCTCTCAGGCTGAAATGGGGCTTTCCCCCTTCTGCACTCACACTTCTAACTCTGTTTCTAAACTGGGAGCATTTGAGGAAAAGCTCAAAGAACCTTCTTGTTGTTGGCCTCAGGCCACAATTGGTTTTTCAAGCCACATAGGAAATATGAGATGCTCATTTTCCAAAGTTGTGTATTTTGTTCCAGGCCTGTGGTGGGTTTTTGTTTTAAAAGTCTTTTGGAAGCATGTCAGCGGGGATACTGTGGCAATGTTGATTGCAAAATTTGACAGTTCCCATTGCAAGATGTGTAAAACATATGATGCTTTTGTCCTCTGTCCAAACCCTCACTAGTTTACATGAAAAAGGACTGATATTTCAGTGATGAAACATTAGCAGAAGGCTGAAATATGTCACTTACAAATATTGGACCAGCCATGAGTTTTTTTTTAATCCCTTTGTGCTGGAGCTTCTTTTAATTCCTATCGTGACAAACTCTCTTCTGCAGCCATTTAATGTATTCGATAAAGCAGCTGATTGAGGAGCCTAGTGCCCAAAGTGTCTACCTCATTTATACATTGAAGACCATCCTAAGACTTAAAAGAGACCACATGGGATACCTGTCCCCGTGCCTGGAATGCAGGAAGAGTGCATACGCATACCCCCTCCTGGTCCCCCACCCCCTCTCCACCCTCACCCCTGGGACCCCCAGTGGCCTCAGTTGTGAAAGAAGGGGGGTCGGGCCTGTGCGATCTGAGGGTCACCATGTCCAGCTCCCTTCTCTCCTCTTCCCCTTGCTTTCCTCTCTCCTTCTCTGTCTTCAGAATGCTCTTGGCGATGTGTTGCCATCATTAATTTTCACTGTGCCACATTGTGAAAAACCAGTGCCGGTGCCACAGAAGACTTGCTTTTTATGGAGAACTTACGCATTTCTCCCACAAGTAGAAGTAATACCAGTAATAGCTAGCGTTTGTTGACCACGTACTATGTAACAAACATGGCGATAAGTATTTTATGTCCATTACTTCATTTTTTTTCCCTTTATTTATTTATTAATTTTTTTTTTAAAAGATTTTATTTATTTATCCATTTATCCCCCCCTTGCTGCTTGAGCTCGCTGGGTCAGCTAACCATGCCGAACCCAGGGCCTCTCATATGGTAAACGGGAGCCCTACTGATTGAGCCACAGCCACTTCCCATTAAAGAAGTTTTAGATGATATAAAAGTTACATAGAGAATTTAGGGAATTCCCGTATACCCCACTCCCTCCCTCTCCCACACTTTCCCACATTAGCAACATCTTTCATTAGTGTGGTACATTTCCATTACTTCATTTAATCCTCATAATGATTTTACAAAGGAAATCCCTGAGGCCCAGAGAAATTAAATGACTTGTCTAAGATCACACAGATAGTTGGTGATGGAGCTGGGATTCAAATTTAGGTCCACTGCTTCCAAAGCCTGTGCCATTACTCACATAGTAAGGGCCAAGCATCCCTCTAGAACAGGGAATCTTAATAATGGGTCTGTGAGCTTGAATTGAAATAAAAAACAAACAAACATTATTCTTGTGGAGACGTGTTGGTGTGGATGTGATGTATTTATTAAATAATGCACAATATAGTGTGGACTTAGTAAGGGGTCCGTGGTTCACCTGACTGGCAAAGGGGTCCATGGAACAAAAACGGTTCAGAACCCCTGCTCTAGAAGCTGGAGATATGGAAATCATGGCACTATGGCATAATCCTGGTCCTCGAGGAGTTGATAGACTGCTTCAGAGTTAGGTCAACAGGCAGTTAAAATCCAGTGTTGATAACAGTGCTAATTAGAAGTCAGTAGGGGGCTCTTAGGGAGTGAGGAGGAGGAGGAGGAGGAGCAATTCATGCAGTGTCCAATTAGGGAAGTCTTCCTGGAGGAGGAGATGCTTGAGCTCTTTGTTAAGGTAGAGGAGTTAGCCAAATGAAGAAGGATGGGAAGGCTCTTCTATGCAGAGGAAATGACACACACAAAGGCATGGAATTGAGAAGCAGCATGGCATGTGCTGGGAATTTGCAAGCAGTTTCTTTTTTGGGAGGTGTATTAGTTATCAGTTGCTACATAACAAATTACACCAAACTCCAGTAGCTTAAAATAACATCGATTATCTCAGTTTTGTGGGTCAGGAATCCAGACGCAGCTTAGCTAGATCCTCTGGCTCAAGGTTTTCACAAGGCTACAATCAAGGCGGTGGCCAAGGTTGCAGTCACCCCAAGGCTTTTCTGACTATTGGCTGGAAGAAACCCTCAACATCTCAATACATGAGTCCCTCCATAGGGCAGCTCACAACATGGAAGCCAGCTTCATCAGAGAGAGAGAGATCATGAGTACCAGGAGGTGCCCCCAGATGGTTCACATCCCTTCCACATGCAAAATACGTTCACCCTCTCTAAAGGTCTCTAAAAGTCTCATCCCATTACAGCATTAGCTCGAAGTGCAGAATCTCATCATCTAAACCAGGTCCAGGTGTGGAGGAGGCGCCTTGTGTGCCATTCCTCAAGCACAATAGCGAGTACCCTCTAAACACTGGTTTTAAGTGCTTTACATACGAGACCTTATTTAATCCTCCACATTTTATTGGTTTCATTTTTATTGGATCTCAAGCACACAGGATTGAATTATTTATAACTTTTGGTTCAGGAAACACTCAACAGCAGGGTCTGAATGGGCAACTTTATGCATGTAAGTTTTAATTTATTTACTTATTTCTCCCCACCCCCTCATTGTTTGCTCTTGCTGTGTCTGTTCATCTTCCTTGTTTCTTTAGGTGGCACCGGGACCTGAACCCGGGACCTCTGATGTGGGAGGGAGGCGCCTAATCACTTGAGCCACCTCCGTTCCCTGCTTTGTTGTATCTCTCATTATGGTTTTCTTCTTGGTTCTCTTGCTGCGTCATCTTGTTGCATCAGTTTGCTATGCCTGCCCGTCGCGCCAGCTCACTGTCCTAAAGAGGAGGTACCGGAACCGAACCAGGAACCTCCCATGTGGTAGGCAGGAGCCCAATCACTTGAGCCATATCCACTTCCCTGTATGTAATTTTTAATAATTGAATTGACTCTCATTACTCTACCATCTGAAACAGAAAGCTAGAACCTTGACAATAACCTACATTTAACTACATGGTCCCCTCAGCTCCCAGCCAAGATCAGTCCCATTCTAAATCCTATATATATATATTTCTAAATCCTATATTTATCTTTCCCTTTCTATCTTTTTAATATAGATTTATTGCATATATTGTATACACATATTTGTATATTTTCCTAAATAGTGTATTTAAAATTTTTAGTTGTATTTAACTTTGTAAAAGGGTGCTATGCTATATGCAATATTTTAAGGCTTACCTTTTTTCACTTAAAATTATATTGCAAGGATTCATGCATATTGTTTGTGCTGCTTTAATTCATTCATTTTCATGTCTATACTATATTCCATTGTGTAGAAATACCATAGATTATTTATTCTCTCCCATTGATAATCATCTGGGTTGCTTGGGGCTGGGAGTGAGGTTGAGGGGAAATGGGGAGTGACTGCTAATGGGTATGGGGTTTCTTTTTGGAATCATGAAAATGTTCTAAAATTAGGTAGTTGTGTTGGTTGTACAACTCTGCAAATATATTAAAAACTATTTATTCTAAGTACACCATAATTTTGATTATCTTAAAGAATTCTGCCTTTGTTAATACTGTGTTAAATTTTTTTTGAAATTTGTACCATGATTGTGGCAAATTATTGTTTAAGGAAAATAAACTACATACAATATATTTTAAAACTATTGAATTATGCACGTTAAATGGGTGAGTTGTATGGTATGTGTATTATATCTCAATAAAGCTGTTATAAAGAACTATGGAAATAAATGGAAAATTCAGAGAACAATCATTTCCTAGCACAATATAAAATACCAATATTGACCCAAGAAAATATAGAAAACTTGAAGACAAATAATCATGAACAGATTAGAAAGGAAATTAAAGGTCTACTATAAAAAATAAACATCAAGGTAACCAACAAGCACATGAAAGGATGCTCAATATCATTAGCCATTAGGGAGCACATCCACTGGGATGGCCAAAATAAAAAAAGAGAGACAGCAGCAAATGTTGGTGAGGATATGGAGCACCTGGAACTCTAATATACTGCTGGTGAGAGTATATACTGGTAGAGTAGTTTTGGTAAATTGCTTGCCAGTATCTACTAAAACTAAACAGTTGCATACTCCACAACCCAGCAATTCCAATCCTAGGTGTGTACCCAACAGAAATGTTTACATACCCAAAAGACATCAAGATAGTCATAATGGCAGTATTTGTAATAGCCCCAAACCAGAAACAACACAAATGCTCATAAACAGAAGAAAGAGTAAATTGTGGCATGTTCATATGGTGGAATACTGTGCAATAATGAAAGATAATGAAATATAATAGGTAGACACAGCAACATGGTTGAATCTTGCACATACAATGTTGAATGAAAAAGAGCCAGACACATGGGAACAGACGTAGCTCGAGTGGTTGAGCACCTGCTTCCCATGTATGAGGTCCTGGGTTCAATCCCTGGTATCTCCTAAAAAAATAAAAATAAAAAATAAAAAAACAAAACAGACACACAAAAAACATGCTATATAATTCCATTCATATGAAGTTCAAAATGGGCCAAAGTAGTGGATAGTAACAGTGGACATTCCTAGAAGTGGGGTATTAACTGGGAAGGACAACGAGGAAATCTTTTGGAGTACTAAAAATGCTCCATGTCTTGATCTGAATGGTGACTGTGGGGGTGGACGCACATATAAAAGTGCACTGAGGTGTACATTTAAGATTAGTGCATGCTCTCCGCTTTACAGTGTAAATGTTATCCCTTATATATTAAGTTATAGTAAACAACAACAACAAAAAGAAATGGATGTGCATGTTCTGGACTTTCATTTCCAATAATGCAAGACTAGATAATTTGGACCAAGCTTCCTGTTGAAGACAACTGAAAAAAACTGGGCAAAATGTAAAAAAAAAAAAAAAAATCACCTTAAAACATCAATGAGCTAACTAGACAATGGGAAAAAAATACTGATCCAAGATCTGGAACATGAAAGGAACCCTGAGAGGTGGGCCTGGCATTTGGTTCTGCTTTGGTCTGGGGCTGTTTGGGCTTGTGATGTAGAAAAAGCTACTGAGGGGCTGAGCTTCACCTGTAGCTGCCTCCAGGGGTTAGTGGTCCAAGTGTCACAGGCCGGAGTCCACCAAGAGTGTACATGAACACTTGACATGTGAGGCAAGAATGGCCTTTTTAATAAAGGGCACTAGGACAATTAGAGGTCCATATGGAAAAGTGAAATTAAAGCCCTACCTGGCACCATACACAAAAAATAATTCCAGGGTGGATGATAGACCTAAGGACAAAACATAAAATGATAACACACTTAGAAGATAATGGACAATGTCATCATAAGATAGGATAGGGAAAGTCTTTGCAATCAAGGCATGCAGTACAAGCACTAACCATAGAAGAGAAGATCGATAAATTGGCATGAATGAAAGTCAAGAATGTTCATCAAAAGGCACGCTGCAGAGTGGAAGAAGATATTTGCAACACATATAACTGACAAAGGGTTTGCATCCAGAATATAAAATAACTTCTGCAAATCAATAAGAAAATGTCAGACAACCCTGTAGAAAAATGAGCAAAAGACTTGAACAGGTGTTTCACAAAAGAAGATATCCAAATGGCCAATCACCGTATGACTAGGTGCACAACCTCGTTTGTAGTGATGAAAATAAAACTTCTTATCACAGTGAAATACCATCAGATACCCATCAGATTGGCTAAAATTCTAAGCACTGAGAAAGAGGTAGAGCAAGGGCAGCTCGTGCCCTGCTCCTGGGCGTTTATACTGGGAAGACCACTTTGAAACACAGTTTGGCATTACTCAGCAAACGAAGGAGGTGGGCATCCTACAGAAATGTGGGCAGGTGAGCGCTGGGAGACATACTCACAACAGCATTCTTTCTAAAAGACCCAAAGTGGAAACACCTCAGATACCCATGGACAGGAAAATGGATAAATAATTTGTGGTATATTGATATGATGGAAATGAATGAACTTCAGATATCTGCATCAACATGAATGAATCTCAGAGGCATTATGTTGAGTGAAAGAAGCCAGATGACTCCATGTCTATAAAGTTCCAAAAGAGGCAAAACTCAACTGTGTTGTTTAGAGATGTGCACAGAGATAGTTCAGCTCCAACCTAAAGCAAGTGATGGTGACCCCAAGTGGTGTGCACAAAGTGAGTTGTCATCATGAGAGGCATTCGGGAGGACTTCTGGGATGCTGCCCAATTTTATTTCCTGACTAGGATGGGAATTGCACAAGTATTTACCACAAATTGTTATATTGTATTTTTAAGCTTTATTCACTTTTCTGTACATGTATTATATTTCCCAATAAAAAAAGCAAACCAAACAAGGATGGCCTGGCCTGGGCAGGAAAAAGAGAATTTGTCTTTGTTGGATCTTCACACCAAATCTGTGGGAAAGACTCAGTAAGGACACTTTATTTAAACAGCTTTATTGAGATACAATTCACATACTATGCAATTCACCCATTTGAAGTGTCCAGTTCAATGGTTTTTTAGTATATTCACGGGGCTGTGCAACCATCACCACAAACTAATTTTCAAACATTTTCATACCTCCCAAAGAAACTCCCATTAACAGCCATTCCCAACACCCTCAATTCTAGGCAATCAACCACTAATATATTTTCTGTCCCTATGGATTTGCTTATTTCGGACATTTCATATAAATGGAATCACACATTACTTGTCCCTTATGCGCCTTGCTTATCTCACTCAGCATAATCCTTTTGAGGGTCATCTATGTTGCAGCACATATCAGTACCTCATTCTTTTTTGTGGCTGTATAATATTCCACTGCATGCATATACCACATTTTATGTATCTGTTCATCTGTTGATGGACATTTAGGTTGTTTCCAACTTTGGGCTATTATGAATAATGCTGCAATAAACTTTTATATACAAGCTTTTGTGTGGATGTATGTTTTCATATCTCTTGGGTGTATACCAAGGAGTGGAATGGCTGGGTCACATGGTAACTGTATGTTTAATCGTTTGGGTTCCATTTTCTCCCCATCCTGACCAACACTTATTTTATTCTCTGCCTTTTTGATTCTAGCCATCCTAGTGAGTGTGAAGAGGTATCCTGTTGTGGTTTTTATTTGTGTTTTCCCAGTGACTTCTCATGTTGAACATCTTTTCATGTGCTTGTCAGCAAGGACTCTTAACTCCATTTCACCAATGCAGAAACCAAGGCTCAAAGTTAAGTGACTTGCCCGATGTCACATGGCCAAAGCTCTTTAATCCTTCCAGTATACCCCTCCTGCACCCACGGTAGGCAGGGCCCTCCTGGCAGATAAGCACGAAGGTCCGCACTGGGTCCTGGGTCCAGCAGCCAGGCCCTTGTGAGCCTGCCCTGGCCCTACCCTGGGGATTTAGATTTTCTGGGTCAGTTTCTGTTGCTTCCACCAAATGCCTACAGTCTTATTGGGCCCTCTGCTTGTTCCATCTGAATGTCAGGAACAGAAATCCCAGCTTAGCAAGCAGGTAGAGAATCTCAGAATGTCAGGGCTGACAGGTCCCCATGAGAGCATTAAGTCCAAACCCTTACCATTTGCGACAGTTTGAAGTTCTTATATGAATCCCAAAGAGAGAAAGATTATGTTTTTGAACTAACCCATTCCTGTGGGTGTGTGACACCCTTTTGTTGGACTACATCAGTGAAGTGTGACTCAGGTTGAGTCTTTGCCCTCTTACTAGAGCTGATAAAAAATGGAGACACCGAGAGACATGAAGCTGCCATTTTTTGATCCTGCCCTGTGAGAGAGGACTCCAGGTTCGCCTACAGCTGCAGAAAGGCAGAGAAGCCCCGAGAGACTGACAGAGGAGGCCCAGAAAGAGACAAGCCCCATGCCTTGTTGCCCACAGCTGAGCTCCAAGACATGGTAGATTCTGGAGGGGAAGGCAGGGACCTCGGCAGAGATCGGTAGCCATCTTGCTTGGCCATGTGACAGGACCTTGAGAAAGCATCTCTGCTGGTGCCTTGAATTGGATATTTCATGGCCTCGGAACTGTAAGCTTTTACCCCAGATAAATCCCCTTTACAAAAGCCAAATCATTGCTGGTACTTTGCATCAGCAGCCCTTTGGCAAACTAAGACACCATTTAGAGGGGAAAACTGAAGTTCAGAGAAGGTGGGAACCATCTGAGTTCTCACAGGGTGATAGTGGTGGAGATGGAGTCAGGGCAGAGCTTTTCCTGCTGGACACATGATGGACAAAATAGAACATTCTTGCCTTTACACTCTTCTTATGTGAGAGAGCATAGGGCCAGGGCTGTCTTGAGGGAGAATGGTAAGTGCTTGCTGGCTGCCGCTCAGGCCAAGCAAGGTCTCCTGCCCTGGTGACAGGTTAAGCACAGTCACTTGAGAAAGGTAAAGATAAATGGATTTCTCCTACAAACACTTTGGCTGAAGGCCAGCCATAAAGCATGCTTAACCCCAGCAGAGTTGCCAGAGGGAGGGAAGGAATGTAGGTCTTTCCTTTTCAATTTTATAGGCTTTGACCTTCAGTCAGTCCTTGTTTCCTGAAACCCGCACTGTCTCACTATGGCCTTCTAGAATGTCAGTCCTGGAAAAAGGCCTCAAAACCCACCTCCTTCAGCCCAAGTGCTGCTGAGGAAAAAGCCCTGGGCTGCCAGACAGAAACCTGCTTTCCACTCTTGGCTTCTCCACTGAGTAACTGGCACTTTTCTGAACCCTGGTTTCGTGTTTATATTAAAGTAAAAAACCTTTTCTTTCCAATTTTTCTCTCGACCATTTAAGTAAAAAAATTTCAGGAAATTGACATGTTTTCCATTTTGGATTTCTTACCTGTGAAATCCAGAAATACACAAATTACATATTAAATATATTAAAATGGCAGAAACTGACCCCTCTACTAGAGAGTAGATAGATTTGCACTATGTCCTACAGGTAGAAATAAACCCTACAATTGCAAAGGCAAAGTCTGCACATTTCAAAATTACATGTCCTTAAACATGGTACACCTATCTTCTCTTTTTATATTATTTTTATACTTTTCGTATGATCTATGTCACAATAAATTTTAAAAAGAAAATGCATTGTAAGCAAGAATGCTTGTTGAACAAGGATGATTATCATGGACTTGCTAATAATAAAAAATGTAAGTGTGGTAGATCACTACAATAATGCCCTCAATGGCCTTTCTTTCCCTGTGTCCATTCTTCTTTGCAGTGTGACATCGCTGCTTTGTCCTTCAAGGGATGGAATCTGCAGGCTCCATGCCTACACGACTGACCCCTTGTAAGAATTCCAGGGAAGCGGATGTGGCTCAAGCAGTTGGGCACCCACCTACCACATGGGACATCCCGGGTTTGGTTCCCACTGCCTCCTAAAGAAGATAAGCAAGACAGCAAGCTGATGTGAGGGGCTGGCGTGGCAAGCTGATGTAATGAGATCATGCAATGAGGAGACACAGCGAGGAAACACAATGAGAGACACAACAAGCAGGGAGTGGATGTGGCTCAAGTGATTGGGTGCCTCCCTCCCACATGGGAGGTCCGGGGTTCAGTTCCCAGTCCCTCCTGAAAAAAAGAAGATGAGCAGACACAGAGCACACAACAAAAAGACACAAAGAGCAGACAGTGAGAACAAACAATGGTGGGGTGGAGAAATAAATAAATAAAATAAATCTTAAAAAAAAAAAAGCAAAACTCCAGTCACCAAGGCTCAGGTGAGCTTCCCTGGTACACAACATTTTATAGTTGCTGGAAGAATGAAGTATGTCCCCCTGTGACTCCACTGGGAGGGGATGCCTGGAAGCTTCGTCCCATGGGCCTTTTCCCTTTACTGATTTTGGTCTGGATCCTTTTGCTGTAATAGACCATAACGATGAATACAACAGCTCTCTGAGTCCTGTGAGTTCTTCTAACAAACCATCAAGCCTGAGGGTGGTCTTGGGGACCCCCAACACAGAGGCCATGTGGAGAAGAACCTCAACCAATAGTTGTTACTAACTGGCAGACACCCGAGTGGGAACATCTGGGACCCTCCAGCCAGGCCAAGAGAGCCAAACTGCAGGATCACGAGAACTAATCCTTCATTGTTGTTTTACGGAATTAAGGTTTGGGGTGGTTTGTTAGCATCCAGAGATAGAGGAAACCATAAGTGATCAAAGATAGGTCAAAGCAAGATGGTATGTACACTGAAATACTAAGATGCCGTTAAAATGCTGATGTAGAGCCTACACAGATTACCATGGAACTATGTTCACTATGTATTTCAAGTAGCAAAGTGTTATAAATAAATACGTATAATATCAGCCCATTTTGAAAAAAAATTAATGTACATGTATTTATATATAAATGTCCAATTTGGATGGGCCAAATGCAATTGCTGATATTCAACCATTTCAGGCAACCAAAACAACAATTTTCTGCACGTCAGCTAACACTGTTGATAGAATCAAGGCTCCCCAGCAAGACGTTGACAAGGGTTCTGTTTGGGTGGTGAGTAATGGCATTGAATATGTCGTCTTTGCTGTAGTACAAAGGAAAAATGGAAAGGAAATTATTATTATTATTATTAAAGTGCTGAACAAACATGAAGCAATGATGGACCCAGGAGGGAAGAGGGAAGGATCCCAGGACTCGGGTTCCCAACCTGGGGCTCAGGTCGAGTTCATGCACGCTCTGGGCAAAGCAAAAGGAGGCTAAGGCTTCCAGATTGGGCGGTTGGCTGTGGAGCTGCCTTTTGTTCCCAATCAGACTCCCTCTGGGAGCTCACCCAAGTGCTGCTGACTGCAGGCCTCTTCCAGCAAGGGAGCAAGGGGTGAGGGACCAGCCTTCCCCCTCGGGTGTCCTGGGTCTCGAGCCCGTGATGAAGCCGTGCCAGGTGGCTGTCTCTCCTTTCAAACCAGAGCCTGTACGGGAGTGGAGGAGGGGATGTCTTAGCTCTGGAGGAGCCTTGGAGGTCATCCAGTGATGTATGCATGCTATTTTGTTTAATTATTCAAGTAAACCTGTGATGTATGTATTACCATACCCATTTTACAGATGGAGAAACTGAGGCCCAGCAAGGGATCATGAATGTCCCAAGTTACCGACTAAGAAGTGGCAGAGCTTCAATTTGAACCCTTTTCTGTCTGCTCAAACCCCTGTGTTATAGAGCTGTCTCCATTTCATCGATTGGCAGCTGGCCTCATTCCAAGAGGGATTTGAGGCAGCATATAATAAAATGCAATGTAATAAAATAGAAATAGAGAATCAGGCCTAGAGAAAATAGAAAAGGAAGTAGAAAACCAATCAAGTCTGACAAACTGTCCAGCCAATGCAGTTGTGGAGGAGAGAGAAGGATTCTGTGGCTAAAAGAAAAGTTTGAAAAGCATTTCAGTAGGGGGGTACCATTCGGGGAAAAAGTCTTAGACTAGGTTTTGTGCCCATTCAGATGGGATCATGTCCCAGAAGTTAATAACTAAACAGGCTGGCAGCATTTAGAACAGGCTAGTGGTAAAAGGTCTTTACCCAAGGTCCCATTTGATTTAAGAGTTTTCATCAGATGAGCTGGGTTCAGCTTGAGAGGGACTTGGGCTCTAAAATGTTATGAATTGTTCAACCTAGGACTATACACAGCTGAAAACCCTCTGGTTCATGCCCTGTCTGAGCAAAGCCACCTCCTGATGGACTCCAACCATCTGTCTCTATCCTGGCGTTGGTTCTTGTGTCAAACCCCAGCAGTGTCTTCCTCGGAAGATATTCCTTCCAAGATTTTTGGAGGCTCAGGAGTTTACAATAAGATGTAAATCTAATTTTCTTGGCCAACTTATTTATTTACTCTATCTATCTATCTATCTATCTATCTATCTATCTATCTATCTATCTATC
>JAKSZT010053812.1:590668-641138 GCA_026826555.1 Tolypeutes matacus
CTGATATGATGGTATACAAAATAAAGAAGTAGATTCCATAGAACATTAGATGGTGGTAAATGCTATGGATAAAAATAAACCATGGAAAAGCACAGAAGGTGTCAGGTAGAGGAGGTGGTGTTGTCACTTTGGACTTGAAAGAAGTGAGGAAACATGCATTCCAGGCAGGGGGAACAAAAAGGATCCCTGGAATGGAGTGAGCCATTCTCTCCACTGTGTCCTGGACACACTTTTGCAGCGCTTATTACACCATGCCATCCTTGTTACTGTTCTTGTTATTACCTTTCACAAGTTGGGTTCCCTGGGGAAGGGCCATGGGCAGGAAACAGGAGGAGAATAACCTGGGACTAAGCTGCTCTATTCAGCTGTGGGCAGTTCCCACAGAGGCTGACACTTGAAGAAACTGTCACTTAGGGAAGCTGGCACTTGAGCAGCACTTTAGTCTTGAAGGCAGATCTGGGCAGTGCACCACAGCATTGGTAACGCTGGCTATCACTGAGGATTTGCCATAAGCCAGTGTCTCAGTTTGCCAGGGCTACATACCAAATAACACAAACTGTTGGTTTAAACAACCGGAATTATTTTCTCATATTGGAGACTAGAAGTCCAAAATCAAGGTGTCAGCAGTATCCTGCTTTCTCTGAAGTCTGCAGCATTCCTGTGGTGGTTTGCTGGCAACCCATAACTCAATCTCTACTTCAGTCACATGGCAATCTGTCTCCTTCTTGACTCTTCGTGACTGTGTCCAAATTTTCTCTGCTTATAAGGATCCAGGCATATTGGATTAAGGCTCACCTTGATTTAGTTTGACTTCACCTTAACTAACATTATCTTCAAAGGCCCTATCTACAAATGTGTTCCCACCTGCAGGACCATGTCTTTGCGGGGAAGAGTATTCAATCCATAACAGCCAGGCAACATGCTTAGTTCTCACACCAAACCTGTGAGTTCAAGTACTATTAACTCCAGTTAATAAAGAGACCCAGAGAGATTGAGTAACCCACCCAAGGTCCATGCTACTCTGCAGCTGAGTGAGGGTTCCAAGGCAGATGTGTCTGACTCTAAAGGATAGGCTCTTAACCACTGGATTGACCTCTCTTGTTATGGACTTCTTGCCTCTTTTGATGCAGCTCATGTGCAAGACCACCATTTCACTGATTTCCTGGCCTTAAGCCCCAAGTGCCTAATCCTCACTGCCCAGCTCTTCTCCTCAGAGTCAGCCTGTGCTCCAGCTTACACCCAGCCATGGACCTTTGATGAGAGGGTTCAGAGACATCTGGGAGAGACGGTATGAACAGAGCCTTGGAGACCTGTCCAACGTCAACAGCCAGGAGCACCAGGGTGGAATCCGACCTCAGGCCTCCCAACTTGCAGCCTGTAATCTTTCCTCAGCACCAATCACCACAGCATTACTCAAAGAGATGTAAATCACCTCGTTGGAAGGTAGCTGGGTGTAGGGACAGGAACTCTAGCCTTGGGGTCAGAAAACCCAAGGCTTTTCTCCTCCTTTTTCCAGGCATGTGAACTTGAATGAGCCACTTCACCTCACTGAGCTTCAGTGACCTCATCTATAAATTGGAAGGACTGAAAGAGCATTTCCAGCCCAAGGAACCATTCTGTGTTTGGGTACTGTGTTGGCACTTTCAAGAAGCTGATGAGAATGTTTGAGGATACAAGGAGATAGAGCCCTTTGTCATCATAATCCCAACACTTACCCAGAGCATTATGTTACATGAAGGGAGCCTGGCAACACATGCCTAATCCATTTCCAGAGGAAAGAAAAAAGCCCACATGAGTGGCATATCAAAGTCCTGGGTCAATGCCCTGGGCAACTGGTAGCTGTTGGAAGGCCAAACCCTGAAGGTACCTAGGGAAGTTGCCAGATAGGTACAAAGAAGTCTGAGAATGAATGAGTCTTGGGATAGGCAGTGGTATCTGGCACAGCCTGCATCCCTTGCCAGCTTCCTTCACCAGAGTTGTGCACCTCCACCTCCAGCAATGGAGACAGGAGAGAGGAGAGAGGAGAGAGGAGAGAGGAGAGGGTAGAGGAGGAGGAGGAGGAGGAGGAGGAGGAGGAGGAGAAGCAGCAGCAGCAGCAGCAAAAGCAGTGAGAGTAGGCAGGCTGTCTCTATACCTCTGGAGGTGAGGGGGCATAGTCACGTATGTACCGCCGCTGGAGCTGAAGAGGGGTGAGGATCGTTAACACCTCTAAACCATACGAAATGAGCAGGGATACCATATAATAACCACGGTACTAATAATAACATTGCTATTTATTAGAGGGAGGTACTACTCCGCCAAAACCCATGATTTCCCCTTTAGATTTCCAGGACCAAAATCTTGCTCTTGTCAGTTTCGCCCTCAAGTCTTAGGCTCAGGATGGGGATGAGGTGGGAACAGTAACTCACTCTACCTAAATACTCAACTGACTGGTGGTTAGAACAGAAGCCAGTGGATTCCCTCTGTGGAAGTGATCTTTATGGTGATGGTACACTAGAACTTGCTAATTAGGGTATTCCCATTCCACTCTAAAGGCACATGGAAAATCAAATTAGTCATTACAGGTTTCTCAGGAACCAAGGGAATTGGCTGATCTTGAGAGATAGTTGCCTCTGATTGGAGGCAAATCTTGATAAATTCTCCCAGTTCCATGGCAGAGCTCTCAGAATTTACCTTGCTAGGTATCAGAATCCTGGGGTCTCTTCCTCATAGCCATGGTTGGATGAACATTAGCAGATTGTTACTAACTGTAATGGATATATGCTTTATTGTCTACCCATCAGCCCCTTCTTTGGGGGAATCACCCCTCTTCAATCTTCTACCTACTAGATGTGGCCTTGGGAAATTTACTTAACTTCTCCATGCTTTAGTTTCTCTATCTTTCAAGCAGGGCTAGTTATAGTAGTAGTAGTAGTAGTAACATAACCTCATAGGGTTATATGCAAAATAAGGGAGTCAATACATTAAAGTGCTTAGAACCATGCCTGAAACACACTAAGCACTCAATAGGCACTGTTAATAGTAGTATTGTGGTTATTATATGGTATTCCTGTCTATTCCTGTGGTTTGACTGGGTTAATGATCTCCACCCCTCTTCAACCCCAGGAGTGGATGACATGACAGCCTGGGCTAACAAGTGTACTCCATCTTTGGCAGAGGCAAAGGCAAAGACAAAGGCAAAGCGAGTAGGGATTACAGTCTTATTATCAGAGAAGGTTGAAGCAGAGATAAAGGAGGGGATATAACCCACAATGACTTAATAGTCAAGGAAAACTGTGCACCAAATTACAGAGTAACAAAATTCATGAAGAGGGAAATGGATGTGGCTCAAGTGATTGGTCTCCCATCTACCATTATAGGAGGTCCAGGGTTTGATTTCCGGGGCCTCCTGGTGAAGGCAAGCTGGCCCACATGGTGAGCTGTCCCATGCAGAGTGCTGGCCTGTGCAGGAGTGCTGGCCATCGCAGGAGAGCTGGCGCATCAAGATGACACAGCAAAAAGAGGCACAGAGGAGGGACAATAAGAGACGCAGCAGACCAGGGGGCTGAGGTGGCGCAAGAGATTGAGCGCTTCTCTCTCACTCTGTAAATTCCCAAGTTCCTGGTGCCGCCTAAAGAGAAGACTAGCAGACACGGAAGAACACACAGAGAGCAGACAGTGAGCGTAAAACAACAAGGGGGAAGGGGGAGAAATAAATAAATAAATCTTTGGGAAAAAAATTCATGAAGAAAAAAACTACAGAAAATGCAAGAATTAGAAACATGTTTGTAATAGAGAAATTTCTCTCTCTTAGCACATAGCAGAACAAGCAGACAAAAAATAAGCAAATATATAAAAGATCTAAACAATATGATATTTTATATTTGTATTTATCTGTTTTTGCTAGGTTGTGCTGTTATAAGAAATAGCCCCCCAAATCCAGTGGCTTACAACAGCTTACCATGCTGGATATCACTTTAAAATGATCTCAATCCCTCATTGAGCTAGGAGCTAATCTGCTCCTAGCAGTTGTCTGCCAGAAATAAAAACATGGGGCAAAGTATCATTAACCAGAGCAATATCTTTTTAATTTTTCATAAAAATATTTGGCACTCACTAAAAAATAACTGGGGATGCAGGAAGACAAGATTTGACACCAAAAGGAAAAATGAACAATAGAAACACACACAAAAGGTACAGATATTGGGTTGAGTTATCAGCCATAGCCTTAAACATATTATGATTGATGCGTTCAAGGGCATAGATGACCAGATGGAGATTTTTAGCAGGTAACTATAAAAGAGAATTAAATGGCGGCAACTCTGCAGCATGCCCGCAGTGCATGTCTCAGATTGTGTACTCTTTTCTTGTTTCTTAATAAACTCTTTATTCCCTTGCCTACCTCCCCCACACAAAAGAGAATTGAATGGAAATTATAAAACTGAAAATACAAAACTGAAATTAAGAACTCAATAGATGGAATCAACAGCAGATTTGACACAGCTGAAAAGACAATCAGGTCATTAGAAAACATCCAGATAGAATTATGGTGAGACAGAAGGATAGAAAATATAGAATAGAGTGTTTGGAAATTCATCAATATACTTCTAAATAACCCATTTGTCAAAGAAGAAATTAGACTATATTTTTGAACTGAATGATCATAAAAGTATTGCATATGAAAAACTGGAAATAGTTCAGTCAACATTCTCTGATCAAGATGAAAGCATATAATGAAAGAAAGGATCCCATTTATAATAGCAGCAACAACAAAAAAAGATAATTCCCTGGAATAATCTTAAGAAATGTGCAAGAGATGTATGAAGAAAACTTTGAAACACTACTGAAGGACTCCAAACACTTGAATGAATGGAAAAACATACCCTGTTGTTTTATAGGAAAACCCAATATCATAAAGAGGAATATTATCCCTAAACTAATCCATAAATTTAACAAAATCCCAATAAAAGTACAGAAAGATTTTATTTATTACAAAGCTATAGTAATTAAAATAGTGTGATTCTGTCATATGAATAGACAAATAGATCATTGAAACAGCCCATAAAGAGCCCCCCCCCCAAAAAAAATAGGAGGATTTGGTAAATGATACACATTGCATGTAATTGGGAAAAAATGGAAAATTTATGAAACCATGAAAGCAATATAATAAAGCACGAGATATTTCCATTTCAAATTCCATTTGTTCATTGCTGGTATATAGGAAAGCAACTGACTTTTTTTTTTTTAGGTGGTACTGGGGATTGAACCTGGGACCTTATACATGCAAAGCAGGCACTCAACCACTGAGCTAGAGCTGCCCACCCAAGCAACTGACTTTTGTATATTAGCCTTGTATCCTGTGACTTTGCTATAATTGCTTCCAGGAGTTTTTGTTGTTGTTGTTGTTGATTCTTTGGGATTTTCTAGAGAGATAGTCATGTCACCTTTGAGCAAAGACAGTTTTATTTCTTCCTTTCAAATCTGTGCACCTTTCATTTCCTTTACTGGTCTAATTGCACTAGCTTAGGAATTCCAGTAAAATGTTGAATAGGAGTGGTAAGAAGTGGTATTGTTTCTGATCTTAGAGAGAAAACATCCAGTTTTTCACCATTAAGTGTGATGTTAGCTGTAGTTTTTTTTGTGTGGATGTTCTTTATCAAGCTTAGGAAGTTATCCTCTATTCCTAGTTTGCTGAGAGTTTTTTTTTTTTTTTAATTAATGTGTATTTATTTGATGCCTTTGAATTAATAAGTTTACAGCATATACCATCAGTAAATGAGAATGATGAGGCCGTTTTCATAAATACAAAAATACATGAAATCAAGGTGTAATGGATGGCAATTCTATCACTTTGGCTTAACAGTACTGAGAAAATACATAACTTAGAAATGACCCCAGATGGTACTTTTTAAAAAGGCTTTTCTTACAATCTTAGGATATTCTCTTTTAAAAATGGTTCACAATCAGAACAAGTAAATGATTGTTCTGAAGTCAAATCACCAACAGTCAACATCTGTTTGGATGCTTATAACAAATATAAAAAGCAATAAGCATTCAAGTTTACAATAAGAATTAACAATGTCTCGAATGCAATTTTATCACAATTCTGCTGACAGATTATGTATCTGTTACTGCTCAACTATTACACAATCAAGAGAGCATGCACTGAACAGACAATAAGCATCATGAAAACAGTAAGAGCACAATTTATGGAGGGCTTTCTATGTTCCAGACATCATGCTAAGGGTTTAAAAGGCAGAAGGTCATCTGATCCTAACAACAACCCTATACTATTATTTTTCCATTTTTCAGATGAGGAAACTGATGTTTAGAGAAGTTAACTAGCTTTATTACGCACAAAGCTAGCATGATGCTATATATCAACTGTGTCGGATCTTTGCCTGGCACTCACCTGAATGGCGTCATTTATGCTGAACTTTCACGATTCACATGACAGGACACGTGTAGACCTGATTTAAACACCCATGCAGTGCTGCAGCTTCCTTCCTTCGCGAATAATTGAAAGGAGTTTGGACATGCATTCAGGCACTGAAAGAGAAGCTTTGTTCTCAAGTCTGCACGAAATGAGTTAACTTGGAAACAAAAGCAGACCTGTAGGTGGCTGCGAATGCATTAAAAATTGATTATAAACCTGCTAACTTCCCTGTTATTTAGGGTGAATTTAAAGAGTTTGAAATACATTTTATTTATTTATGTATTTCTTAGTTTCTGACGTACATTTTAAAGATGGACCTGCTGAAGAATCTCTGTGGGGCACAACTTGAAAATCACCATCACGGTGGAGGGTTAATTAGCATGAGCCAGGCTGTTTTAGGCTCTGCCCCTTCCTAGCATTTAGATATCGAGAAGACCACAATCCATCTGAGCTTCAGTTTCTCTTTCAAAAAGAGCAAAATAATACTCATTAGGGTTGCCGTACACATTAAATGAGATGTGCATCAAATATCTGGCACATAGTAGGCCCTCTGTACATGTGAGCTCTCTTCTCTTTGCCGCTCACTAAACCCAAACATGCCCTGTGCACGCTCACTCTTGTAGGGGCTGCCCTAACTTCCACCCATTCTCTGAGGCTGCCACTCAGACTGCAGACATCCTGAGCACAGGCATTGTGGCAAGTCATTTGTGTCTTCACTGTCCAACACGTCTCCCAGTCCTTGAACCATCCATCCAGACATCTAGTAGGGAAACAGAGGAAGCCTTCCCAAGGAAGAAGAAAGGAACCTAAGGGCAGAGATGATCATATTCTATTGGCACAAGGAACTTATTTACACTATAATTAATTACTTTTTCACGTGTCTAGGCCTCCTCTTGCTAGACTGTAAACTCCTTGAGAACATAGCACACTTTGGGCAGGTTTGTGGCTCTGTAGATGCTTGTATACTGCCTCACAATACCAGGTACTCAGAAAGCCTCTGCTCATTTGAGAAAGGAAAATACTTGACAATAAACTATTTTACAAAAGATATATTCTCTAAAGTCAATTTTCTTTTTCTATGGTATGGGTAAATTCTGGTGTATTGAGGGTATTTAAAGTAAACCTGAATTACTGGTACTGCAGATTCCTTTAGGCTTATTCTCTAATATTTGGAATTTACTCTTTTGTTATTAATAATTTACATAGGACCCAAGAAGTTTTTGGGTATTTTTACCTTAGAAACAAGAATCAAGACTTGCCTTGAATGCCTTGATCTCAATCCAGTACATTAAAGAAAAAAATAAAGAAAAAAATAATGAGAAGGCCTAGTTAAGTGAATGTCCCCCCAGGGCCCCTGGCCGTGGGTCCTGCTCCTAGTTGGTCCTCAGTTGTGGGCCCCATTATCCCATAGGCCATGGCCTGCCCGTTCGTCGGGCTCCTCCTGGTTCTCATTTTCAAAAGATGCCTCTTCCTCCTCTTCTTCCCTAATGACTTTCATTAACTCAAGGAAGCTGGGAGGTGCTCCCTGATCTCTCAGCTCCCTAAGCCTACACCAGAGTATTTCACTGAGGCTCGCCCCAGCCATGACTTGCTCCAAACGGACCTGATCTGCCATATTTCTAGGAATGGCACATTTCTCCACAGCTCTCTGGAGCAAGGTTTCCAACCGTAACACATAGGCTGAGACTTTTTCTCCTTCCTCCTGATAGGTCTTCAGAAATTTAACCTGTGAGGTCCTGCGGCTCTCCAGGCTCCCAAACACTTGTTTAAATGCCTCCAAACACTCTCCTACACTTATGGATGGATTGTCTGCCTGCACTACACGCATGAGGTCCAGGGCAGGGCCGCACAGACTTTCCATCAACCACTTCTTCTTTTCTGCCTCCGGTACTGGCCACTCCTTGACAATCTCAGTGGCCTGTTCCAACCAGATTTCAAAGGGCTCTTCCTCTGGGGCTGGAACAGCACTCCCGGAGAACACTCTCAGTTTCCGGGGTCTCCTGGGTAGCAGAGGCTGACGTGCGTGCGCCATCGCCTGTCCCACTAGATGTGCCAGTAACTCTGGTGATATGCAGGGGGCTGCGGCTGAAGGTATCCCCTCATGCCCAAGGGCTCGGAACATACCCGACACGGTCTGTCCCTCTTTTTCCAGAAAGAGCTTCAGTCTTTCAAGAAATTCAGCATCCTGGTTAGGGGTCTTAAAGATCACTTTCCAGATACCTCCCTTTCCCTGAATCTCATTAGGGATCACCAAGCTGTCAACATCCTCTGTAAGCTCTAATAAGACAGCACTGGCATTATCCTGCCTCCTGAATATTTTTCCAAGCAGTCTATACCTGCCCAGAGACTTTAAAGTCTCCTGAAGAACCTTCTGAATCTCAGCCTCATCACAGTCCACTGGAATCCCCATAACCAGCAGTGATTTCTGAGCATCCAGACTCATTATCCTGCACCAGTCTTCTAACAATGCCAGTGCCATTGTCCCAAATATTTACCAATTAATTTGCAGTGCAGACTTGTACAGCCTTAGATTTTAAAAATCCAAAATGAACTCCTACCAGTGAATGGGTCCCAGGTCAGGAGACTCTTAAGAGCTGTCTCTATTTCTTTGGGACCAATAACTCTTACACTAGCCCAGGGGCAAAACCTCAGTACTCCCTGTTATTTCTGTAGAATGGGCCCAAGATGGGTGGGCGGTATCAGTTATAACAGTGTCCTGTGCTGTGGCTCTGCAGTCTGGTTGCTGTTGATTGCACGGCTGGCAGCTGCCTAGTGGTGCTGATCCTTCTTTGATGGCGGATGTACTTGAACACTTGTTTTCATCACCATCTCCTGGTCACCAATGCTTCGCTTCGCTTCTTTCTACTAAACGGTGAAACACCTTCCGCTCCGACGCCCAGAACTCTTGGACAGAAGTCTCGTAGAGTGGCTTGGACTCCTGTTCATATGTTCCAGAATGTTCCACGAGTCAAAAAGCTTATATACCCTGCTTCTAGCACAGGAAGGTGTCACACAACTCCACACCATGGTGTGTCTTAGTCTTAGCTCCAACCAAGTTGCCCAGGCGCCCGAGAGCGGTCAGCGGACCGTCGGCTCCGCATCCATTAGCCGGTGGGCTGGCCGCTTCACTTCCGGGGCGCGGGGCTCTGGGCGGCGCGGCCCTCCTTCCCCTCCCCTCCCCGGCCCCGCGCCCCGCGCCCCGCGCCTCCCCGCGTACCCCCGCTTTCGCGAGCTGGCAGCCACTCGGCTCCCGCTCCCCGGCCGAACTTCAGAGTTTGTTTGTTTTTTATCATGAATCGGTTTTGGATTTTCTCACATACTTTTTCTGCATCTATTGTTATGATCATACAGTTTTTCTTCTTTACCCTATTAATGTGGTCGATTACATTCATTGGTATTCAAACACTGACCTAGCCTTGCATACCTGGCATAAATCTCATTTAATTATAGAGGATAATTCTTTTTATACCTTGTTGGATTCTATTTGGTTTTTTTTTTTTGTTGTTGAGGGTTTTGCATCTATGTTCATGAGAGATATTGGTCTGTAATTTACTTTCTTGTAATGTATTTATCTAGTTTTTTATTTTGTTTTTTTATTTTTTAAATATTTTAACAGGTGCTTGGATTACAAATTTATCTAGTTTTGTATCAGGATAATACTGGTCCCATCTAATGAGCTAAGAAGTGTTCCCTCTGCTTTTAGTTTCTGGAAGATATTGGAGAGTATTGGTATCACTTCTTCCTTAAATGTTTGGTACAATTCACCACTTAGAGATTCAATTTCTTTAACAGCTATCAGCCTAGTCATATGATCGATTTCTCCTTGCATTAATTTTGGTGTTTGTTTCTGTGATGGTTAGGCTAATTTGTCACATTAGCCAGATAAAGGTGCCCAGTTATCTGGTCAACCAATCACTGGGCTAATTGTAATACAAAGGCACTTCATGGACTTTAATCATCAGTGAGTTGATTGCATAGATAGTTACAACTACAAGCAACTAAGGAGATTGCTGTCACCAATGAGTGATGTCTCAGCCAATCAGTTGAAGGCCTTAAAAGGGGAAGTGGTTTCAGCATTCAGAGAGAGAATCCTCATCTCTACATTAGACAGCCAGCGACTCCTGGGAACTCATCAAGGACCGTCATCGTAGCCCCTGGTTTGCAGCCTGCCCTGCAGGATTTGGACTTGTGCATCCCCATGGTCATGTGAGACAATTTTATAAAATCTCATACTATTTACAGGTATCTCCTGTCAGTTCTGTTTCCCTAGAGAACCCTGATTAATACTAATACAGCGTCTTTCAAGGAACTGGCCCATTTCATCTAAATTATCAACGTTATTGGGTGTAGAGTTTCATAGTATTCATTATCCTTTTAATGCCCATGGGATCAGTAGTGATGAACCCTCTTTAATTTCTGATATTGGTAATTTGTGTTGTCTGTCTTTATTTTTTGGGTGTCAGTGGTGCTGAAGAACTTCCCCAAGCACCCAAACCCATTGCTCAATGTATGGGAAGCTCCGGGGCACCATGATTTCAGGAGAATAGATAACTTGACAGTTTAATACTGTGTATCATTGAATTTAAGAAGCACCATTATTTTGCATACCCCAAAGAAAGCGAAAATGTTGCAGCTAAACTATGAAACACCATTGATTGTAAGATGCATCTCAGTTTCAGAGATGAAAAAATATGTACCTCGGAATTGTTAAAATATGCTATGTTATAATTAATGCAGTGGCTAAGAGTGCAGGTAGTAGAGTCAGGCTGCTTGAGTTTGAATCCTGGCTCTGCCATATGCAAGCTGTGGGTCCTGGAGTAAGTCACTTATAGTCACTGTGACTTAGTTTCCATAGTGGAGAAAATGATAGGCCTTCTTCCTAGAGTTCTTGTGAGGACTGAATATATGTGTAAAGCATTTCAAACAGAGCCTGGCACATAGTAAGCCCTATATGTGTTTTCTATTTTTTTCGTTTAAAATATTCATAATATTCACAGATAAAGGGTAAATAAATGGCCTTGCCACTGCCCCAACCATCTAGCTGCCACTCCCCTAACAAGGAATCAGGGCTCTTGCCAGCCCTCCACCAGCCTCCTGGCAGTCCTTACCATGACCAGGTCCTTTACAGCCCCAGCTAGCAGGGTCCCATAAGACAAACTGAGCATGTTCAAGGGCAGTCATTTCTAACCAGACCTCTTGTTGCTTTAATCATCAGGCACTTCAGGAAAGACAAGCCTCTTCCCCACCCAATGCCCCATTTCCTCTTATTGCTATGAACATTTTCAGCTTGTTTCCCCCAGGAACTACTGCCGCTCTCCACCAAGCGCTTTCCAAGGGTCTTCTAGAATCCCCATTCCACTGCAAACAAATGGCACTGCCTTCTTTTCTTTCTTTTTTTAACCCAGGGGTTGGGACCTGAACAGACCTTTTCTGGGGGACATAATTCAATCTCCAACACTATCTAATCTATCTAGCTATCTAGATGTCTATAGAATAGAAAATATCAGAATGTATTTCATATTGTGAGAAAAAGTTTTATTTTGTGAAAATTTGTTTCATATATGTGTGTATATATGTGTGTATATATATGAATATATGTGTGAATATATGAGTATATATAAATATATGTATCTCTGGGTCATTACACAAAATATATTTTTTATTCTGGTTCATGGTAGAAAAGTTTTTAAGCTATTGATCTATGATAATTTTATATGATAACTTTAAAATTCTTAAGTTTTCCAGGACTAAAATTGCATACATCAATGAAACTAACCTAGAGGTAAACTACGTTGAGCTCTATAAATCATCTAACAAAAAATTATATATTGAAAAATTTGTAAATTATTTTATCAAAATAATCTCTCCATTTTCAAGAGATCCAATATAATTATTAAATATATCAAAGGTCCTCAATTCAGCTAAATTTCTTTAGAATTTTCAGCAACTCAGGCTAGTATATCTTAATTTTTAAAATTTTATTTAGAGAAGTTGTGAGTTTACAGAACAATCATGCATAAAATACAAGATTTCCATATACCACCCTGTTATTATCACCTTGCACTGGTGTGGAACATTTGTGTAGCCGTTGGGCAGTTTGATGTAATTATGAATTCCAAAAATATAATCGGATCATGCTTGTAAACTGATCTGTTAATCTGGGCATGATTAGGTTAGGATTAGGGCGTTGAGTGGGCCACGGCAGTAGGGCGTTGAGCCCCACCCCTTGGTGGGTGGAGGAAGAAAATATAAAAGGCATCACAAAGAACAGAGTTGCAGCAGTTTTTGAGAAGCAGTCTTGGTGTTGGAGTTTTGATGTTGGAGAGAAGGCCCCAGGAGAAGAGAAGTGAGACGTTCACCTGATCGTCTCCAGCTGACCTTGTGGAGGAAACAGGAGCTAAGCCTGGAGAGAAACGCAGCCCCGGGAAGAGAGGAACCCCAGAAGCCTGAACCCTGGCAAACGCTGGCAGCTGTCTTGCTCTAACACGTGGCAATGGACTCTGGTGAGAGAAGAAACTTAACGCTTCATGGCCTGGTATCTGTGGACTTCTACCCCAAATAAATACACTTTATAAAGACGAATCCATTTTTGGTATTTCACATAAGCACCCCTTTGGCTGACTAATACAATTTGCTACAATTGCACTTTTTTGTAATTGTGCTTTTTCCCCCCCTGAGATGGCTCCCTCGTCTGTTTGCTCATTGTTTTTTGCTCGTTTGCACATGTTGTCTGCTTGTTGTTTTTGCTCGTTGTCTGCTCATTGTTTTTGCTTGATGTCTGCTCATTGTCTGCTCGTTGTTTGCTTGTCTTCTTTAGGAGGCATGGGGAACAGAACCTGGAATCTCTCATGCGGGAGGTGAGCGCTCAACTGCTTGAGCCACATCTGCTCCCAATTGTATTTTTTTAAAACAGTAGTTACCTTTGTTGCAATTGATGAAAGATTGTTAAAATAGTACTATTAACTATCATCCATAGTTTACATTAGGTGTATTTTCCCCCATTTTTCACCCTATTATGAACACCTTGTATTAGTGTTGTACATTTTGTATTCGTGAAAAAACATTTTTATATTTGTACTATTAACTATACTCCATCATCTACAATAGGATTCACTATATTATACAGTCCTGTTTTGTCTTCTAATTTTTATTCTAGTTACATACAACCTAAAGTTTCCCCTTTTAACCACATATATAATTCAGTGCTGTTAATTACACCCACAATAATGTGCTACTATCACCACCATTCATTTCGAAACCTTTAAAATCAACTTAAATAGAAATTCTGTACAAATTAAGCATCAACTCCCCCTTCTCTAACCCCATCTATCCCCTGGTAACCTATATCCGAGATTCTAACTATGAATTTGCTTATTGTAATTATTTCATATCAGTGATATTATATCTACCCTTTTGCATCTGGCTTATTTCACTCAGCCTAATGTCCTTAAGGTTCATCCATGTTGTTGCATGCATCAGGACATCATTCCTTTTTTTTTTTTTTTTTTGCTTTTTTTATTTAACTTTATTTGTACATTTAATAATTGAAAATATAAACAATTAAAAACTAAAAAGTAAACACAGGTGAATAAATATATATGTTTCTCAATTAAATATAATGGATACATATACTTTTTTTTTTATCAAACAATATGTTACACAATATATTTGGTTCATAGTAACGCATTCATATGGTATTTGTCCTTTTGTGTCTGGCTCATTCCTTTTTCAGTTGAATAATATTTCATTGTGTGTATATACCACGTTTTGTTTATCCATTCATCAGCTGATGGGTACTTGGGTTGCTTCCATCTTTTGGCAGTTGTGAATAATGCTGCTATGAACATTAGTGTGCAAATATTTGTTTGAGTCCCTGCTTTCAGTTCTTCTAGGAATTGAACCCAGTAGCGGGATTGCCCTGTCATATGGTAATTCTATACTTAGCTTCCTGAGAAGATGCCAAACTGTCCTTCACAGAGGCTGTACCATTCTACATTGCCACCAACAGAGAAGGAGTGTTCCTATTTCTCTGCATCCTCTCCAACACTTGTAGTTTTTTTTTTTAAATAGTAGCCATTCTAGTGGATGTGAAATGATATTTCATGTGGCTTTGATTTGCATTTCCCTAATAGCTAATGATGTTGGACATCTTTTTATGTAATTTTTAGCCATTTGTATATCCTTTTTAGAGAAATATCTATGCAAGTCTTTTGCCCATTTTTAATGGGGTGGGTTTGTCTTTTTATTGTTGAGTTGCAGCCACTGCCTCCTTGATCTCTTCTCAGAAGACTTTCTTCACTGCCTTGTAGCCTTAACTAGAAAATGACTCCCCCCACAATGATGCAACCTCCTCCACCACGGCTCAGAGAGAAAGTGGGGTGGATTCTCCTGGCTCCTCACTGCTGGGTCTAGACTATAGCATGATTCTTGTACTGTGAAAGCTGAGCCTTTGATGATCTTCAGACTCTTAAGCTGAATACTTCCTCTCCAAAACAAAGGGCTTTAGGTTCCTAAATAAGCTAAACATAGAATTACCATATGACCCAGCAATTTCACTCTTAGGCATTGTATTAGTCAACCAAAGGGGTGCTGATGCAAAGTACCAGAAATCTGTTGGCCTTTATAAAGAGTATTTATTCGGGGTAGAAGCTTACAATTACCAGGCCATAAAGCATACGTTACTTCCCTCACCAAAGTCTATTGCCACGTGTTGGAGCAAGATGGCTGCCGACATCTGCCAGGTTCAGGCTTCCTCTTCCTCTTAAGACTCCGTGGTCCCAGCTTCTTCCAATATTAGCTGTAGGCTGGGATAAGTTTCGTCTCTCTCCTGAGGCTCTTTTCTCTTCGGGCTCTGCTGCTCTGAGGCCAGCTGTAGACTGTCAGGCTAATGGCTCATCTCTCTTCCCGGGGCCTCTGCCATGTCTAATGGAGCCTTCTCTCACATATCTGCCTCTTTGTGTATTTACTTCCCAGGGCTTCTCTGCCTTGTCATTTTCTCTGTGAGTCCCCACTCACCAAGGGGGCGGGGACTCAACATCCTACTGACGTGGCCCAATCAAAGCCCTAATCACAATTTAATCACGTGAGAGTGAAACCTCTGAATCTAATACAATCTAATATGCCCAGAGGAACAGACCAATTTACAAACATAATCCAATATCTATTTTTGGGATTCATAAACAATACCAAACTGGTATAGGCATACACTCAAAATAATTGAAAACAGGTGTTCTAACCAAAACCCTTATGTGAGTGTTTATAGCAGCACTATTCACAATAAACAAAAGGTGGAAACAACCCATGTGTCCATTATCGGAGGAATGGATAAATAAAATGTGGTATATACACACAATCGAATATTATTCAGCTGTAAAAAGGAATGAAGTCCTGATACATGTGACTTGATGACATCATGTTGACTGAAATAAGTCAGACAAAAAAGGGCAAATATTGTATGATTCCAATGATATGAAATATCCAGAATTGGCAAATCCATAGAGACAAAACACAGATTGGTGGTTTCCAGGGGTGGGGGGAAGGTGAACAGTAGAGTGAATGCCTCATGGGGACAGGGTTTCCTTTTGGAGTGATGAAAACCTTCTGGAACTAGGTAGTGGTGACTACTGCACAACATTGGGAATGTCCTTAATGCCCCTGAATTGCCCACTTTAAAATGATAAATTTTGTGTTATGTGTATTTTACCATGATAAAAAAATGGAAAAGGCAAAGAGGTTTAAAATTATGCAATTAAGACAGCAATAAACCTCCTTGTAAAGAGTCTCATCCTTACAGATAAAGCCAGTCCTCCAGACTCAGCACTGTCTTGGTGTTGTCAGGGAATCCTGAGGCTGGGTTGGTGCACGTCTCTCCTGTCCTTTTCCTCTGCAACAACCCCGCACAGAAATATAGAGTTCTGACGTGTGTCTGCGTTTAAAAAAACACAAACAGTATCTTACTCTAAACATTGTTCTGTAACTGACTTTTTCACCCATTTGTCTTGGCAACCTTTCCACTTTGCTACATATAATTCGACTTCATTATTTTAAACTGCTGTATTGTAGCTCATTTTGAAAATACCACAATGTTTCTTTAACCAGTTCGTCAACATAGACATTTATATTGTTTTCATTTTTCCCTATTATAAACAATGCAGCAATAAACAACTTTCTATGTGCCGACTTGAACACAAATTAAGAATGTTTCTTCATTCTTAATTTTTAAAGAATAATGACTGTTATTTTTATAAAGCAGATACATGCACAATATAAAAATGGAAGTTATGCAAGAATTGCAGTGAAAAAAACTAATAAATCACCACAATTTTACCACCCTGAAAAAAATACAGTTAACATCTTTATACACATGTCATGCAGAAGGCAGCAAACTATCTAGAAATAATTTTCTAACAATGGGATGATACCAGTCATGCTATTTTTAATAAAAGGTGTCAGATTTTGTATTACCTGAATTTTAAATATAAAAAGGAACTAGTATGAAATTAAAATAACTGCTGAACTTGATGTAAATGTTTCTTCCCCACAAGGTATATTAGTTCCTATGAGATCCCTCTGGGGATAAAAGAATTATAAAGAGCATTCAGTGATTGGAACCATTTTTTCCCTCTTCCCTTCCTTTCTTTTGTTTTTAAACTTTTTGTTTTGAAATAATTTCAAATTTATATGACAGTTTCAAAAATAATACAAAACCATACGGAGAACTCAACATTTCCCCCTCTGGATACCTAGATCTACCAGCTTTCAATATTTTGTCACAGTTGACATATCATTCTATTATCTATCTATCATCTATCTATCTATCTATCTATCTATCTATCTATCTATCTATCTATCATCTATCTATCTATCTATCATCTATCTTCTAAACATTTGAGAGTTAAGTTTTATATATCAATCTTCTTAAGCACAATGTTTCCATGCACATTTCCTAAGAACAAGGATATTTACTTACATAACCACCTTAAGTGCAGTTATCAAGTTCAAGAACTTTAACATTGATGTAAAGTTTACAGCCTACATTCCAATTTTATTTATTTGTCCCAATAATGTCCTTTTGGCCCCTTTCTCCTCCATCATTAGATCCGGTCCTGGATCATGTATTGCATTTAATTGCCATTGCCTCTTCAGCCACTCTTTTCTAAATTGAAGAAACATATATATAACATAAACTTTCTCGTTTCATCCACTCCCAAGCATACCATTCAGTGGGATTAACCATATTCACCATGTTTTGCTATTACGAGAACTTTCTCTTCACTCCAATCAGAAACCCTGCGCCTATTAAGCGTTAATCCCTCATTCTCCTTTACCCCCACCCCTGGTTACCTGTACTCTACTTTTTGCCTCTATTCATTTGCATATTCTAGCAATTTCATGTAAGTGGAATCACACAATATCTGTCCCTTTGTGTCTGACTTCTTTCATTCAACATGATGTCTTCAAAGTGCAACCACGCTGTAGCATGTATCAGGAGTTCATTTGTTTGTATGACTGAATAATCTCCCATTGTGTGTATATACTGTATTTTGTTCGTCCATTCATCAGGTGGGTGGACATTTGGGTTGCTCCCACCTTTTGGCTATTGTGAATAATGCTGCTATGAACATCGAGTGCAAATATCTGTCTGAGTCCCTGCTTTCAATTTTTTGGTATATATACCTAGAAGTGGTATTGCCAGGTCATGTCTTTTTATTTGGATTATGGCATCTTTTGAGGAAAAGATTTTCTAATTTATCAATCTTTCTAACTCATTTAATATGCAATAATATTAAATATAATATTTAATAGGCAATACTCTTTATCTTCTCCAGATGTTTGATCCCCTTGCAAATATTTTGGTCTTTGAGCTTGAACCTGAAGTTTTACTCCATCAATAATATGATTTTCCTGTCCTAGCGCATTCTGAGGTCTTCTTCTGAAGAAAACACAATCCAACCCACACCTCTGTGAAAGCCAGTGTCTGTCGAAAGATACAATGCACTTCCGTACATGGCCAAACTGTGCCAAGTGTGATCTCAGCGCACTCAACAGGCTAGGGCATTTTTTTGATAAAAGCAACGGCCGGCCAATACCCATACGCAACAGCGCGGCACTCCTAACCGCCGAAGCCACCTTTTGGCTTATCAATTTTTCTTTAGTCAGTGCATTTTGGGTCTTGCTTAAGAAACCCTTCCGTGCCCCAAAGTCAGAAAACTATCTGCTAAAGTTTTGCTTAAACATTTGATCCAATATGAGTGATTTTTGTGTATGGTGTGTTAACAAAGAGGTGGAGAAGGTGAGGGGGGACTTTCGTTTTGTTTTTTAGTTGAATTTTATTTTATCCAAGTAATATAATTATATGTATGCAGTTAATAAATCATAATGCTGTCAATATAACTGGTTTGGTATTGAAAAACAGCAAGCTGTACCCTTCCCCCATTCCTAAGTATTACTTTCCAGAGATCACAATGTTCAAAACTTAAAAGTCTTTTTACTGTTTTTAATCCCCTATATTTTAAATAACATCCTCTTCTGATATTTCTTGAGTTTTCAGTTTTAGGCATTATCTAATATGGTCTTTCTACGTAAGACGAAGCGTTATCTTTCTTACACTACTAACCTCTCCCCCCCCATACATCCTCCTCCCCCTGTTCCCAATATAGTTGTATTATAATCTTTGATTAAATAAATATTCAGTGTTTCATTTGCTTTAGCTTTCTCTGAAACTAGGATTGTTTTCTTCCAGACTTTCTAAGCAGAGATGTAAAATTCCTCCTAATATAGCCAAGTCCATACAGTGGGATATTATTCCGCCATAAAAAGGAATGAAGTTCTGATCCATGTGACATCATAGATGAACCTTAAAGACATCATGCTGGGTGAAATAAGCTAGACTCAAAGGGCATATATGATCTCACTGATATGAGATAATTACAATAAGCAAACTCATGGAGTCAGGAACTAGAATACAAGTTACCAGGGGCCAGGGTAAAGGTAGGGAATGGGGCGTTAAAGCTTAATTGGTATAGAATTTCCATTTGGGAGTGATGGAAAAGTTTTGGTAATGGATGGTGGTGATGGTAGCACAACATGGTGAATGTAATTAGCAGCAGTGAATTAGATATCTGAATGAGGTTATAATTATAATAACATTGTTTTATTGATTGTAACAAAGTTTGCACACTAATGTACAGGGTTAGTAATAGGGAAAATTGTTGTGTGTGAAGGGGGATATAGTGACTCCATACTTCCATAGCTTCCCGAGAAAGGCTGCAAAGAGTTACATTTTTGGGGGCATTGTATATGTTTGAAAATATTCTCCCCTCACATGTGATTGAAACTTTGCCAGATATAGAATTCCAAGTTGGCAATAATTTTATCTAAAAAATGTTAAGGCATGCCTCTATTGTCGTTTAGTGTCCATTGCTGCAGTTGGGAAGTCTTACAGCATTCTCATTCCCAATCTTCTTTTCCATTTTTTATTTTCTTTCTTGAAGATTTTAGGACTTCCTCTTTATTCCCGGTATGATGCTATCTCTTTCTGTGGGTTTTATTTTTTCCATTCATTTTGATGGGTACTTGGTGGAGCCGTTTCAATCACATGTCCTCCGTGTCCATCATGTAGACTCATATCCTTCAGTTTTGAGAAATTTTATTGCCTCATTTATTTAAAAATGTTCTCTCCTCTATTTAGTCTGTTCTCTTTTTCTGGAACTCCTATAAGTTGAGTGTTGAACCTCTTAGAGTGGCACTTTAATTTTAAGAAGTAGTTTCTTTCCTATTTTCATCTCTTTGTCTCTCAAAGTTTCTGGGAGATTTTCTCAACTTTATTTTCCAAGATTCTATTGAATTTTTAATTTCAACTATTCAAATTTAAAAAATTTCAATGTATCTTTCTTTTCCTCTTTCCTTTTCCATAGCCTCCTTTTCTTGTTTAATTGCTTCAAAATTTGACCTTATCTCTCTGAGAATATTATCATGTGTATGAGGTTTGCTTTTTCTGCGTCCACTGGAAGATGTGATGTGATGTGATGTGATGTGAGTGGCAGGGAGTGAAGAGAAACTTGTCAACTGGTGTTCCCTGTTTCTCCAGAGAATAACTCTCTTATCTCTTGACTGGACATGTAATCCCTGACTGGCTGGAATAGAGGTGGGGCCCTGCTCCTTAGTTAGATTTTTAGCCAACCATCTGTTTCCTGCTCCATGCATTACCCTGCTTTCCTTGGTAGCAGACATCTCCAATTCTGAAGGCTTTCTGGGTTCTGTGGAAATCAGCTTGCTTCTCCCTCAGATATATTCCTCTGGCCTTCCACGGCCAAGTTATCTACCACTCTTCTGTCCACTTTCCACCTACCAGAAATTGACATTTCTCTCTTGGAGATCTTTTCTTTGACCCTTTTTGCCGTTGTGAGCTTATAATTTTAAAAATTTCCCTTCATGGTCTGTTTGAGTAGAGTTTCAGGGGGAGCAGAAGTAAATTCCTCTCTCCAATCTGTTATGCTTCTCCAGAATTATTTACAAATTCTTTTTATTTTCCTTAGGACCTCCTGTACAAAAGTTTGGATTAATCATAACCCTTCATTTATAATATGCTATCACCACTGGTTTTTTTTTTTTTTAAAGATTTATTTATTTACTTTATCCATTTTAAACCCCCCCTTCCCCATTTGCTGTTTTGTGTCCATTCGCTGGGCAATTCTCTGTGTTTGTTTCCTGCCATCTCTTCTCATCCTCCTCCTCCAGTCTTCACCAGGATTCGATCCTGGAGACCTCCGATGTAGGAGAGAGGTGTTCTGCCGCCTGCGCCACCTCAGCTCCTGGCTTCTGGAGCTTTCGGAGCATCTCGTCCTGTCTCTCCCCTGTTATGTCATCATCCTGCTGCCTGGCTCCCGGGGCCCGACGGCTCAGCGGCACACACAGCCTGGCAGCCCATGCGCCTTCTATATATATATTTTTTATTTTACCGGGAGGTCCTGGGGATCGAACCCAGGTCCCTCCATATGGCAGGCGGACACCCAACCATTTGAGCCACATCCGCCCCCACCACTGGTTTTTGCATGGCCTTCCTTTGTTTTTAATTCTTTAATTAAATAAAGAACACCGGTGATATTTCATTTCACTTGACAGCAAAAGCATTTTATTTTTAAATTTATTTTTTATTTTTTTAAAAAGATACTTAGATTACATAAATGTTACACAAAAAACATAGGGATTCCCATATGCCCCACTCCTCATACCTCCCACACCCTCCCACGTAGACAACATCCTTCATTAGTGTGGCACATTCATTGCAATTGATAAACACATCCTGGGACTTTGCCATTGAGTGTGGACCATAGTTCACATTATAGACCCCACTCTCCCACACAGTTCTGCAGGCTATGGCAACATATATAAAGGCCTGTATCTGTCATTGCAATCTAACATCTGACTATGTGCTCTTCCCCCATCCCATCCTCTGTCTCCTCCACAACCCCACTATCCTGAATTTTAGATTTATAATTTAAATGCTTTACTATATATGTATGCATTTATATTTTTTCACACACACACACACACACACACACTGCTATCATAGATGGCCTTGTTTAACTTCTTTTTGAACTTTATAGAAAGAAGATCATACTGTATGCCGTCTTCGTCGGATTTGTCAGTATTGTTACTGAGGTTTTTCCATGTTACTGTCTGAGGCTGTAGTTCATTCATTTTCACTGATGAATAATAACTTCTAATTTGTTTATCCAGTCTGTTGATGGTCACTTAGGTTTTCTGTAACGAGTATTCTTCCAAATGGCTCCTATTGAACCTAGAACTGCAGTTGCGGCATGATAGGGTACACAGACATTCCACTTCACAGTATTATGCCAAATTGTGCTGGCAAATTGGTAGTGCCATTTCCCACTCCCATCAGCAAAGTATAAAAGGTTCTCTTGTTCCTCATCCTCCCCAACACTTGTCAGACTTCTTAATTTTTGCCAATTGAATGGGTGTAAAACGGCATCTCACTGTTTTGATTTTCATTTCCCTGATTGCTAATGAGGTTGAGCATCTGTTCATATGGTTATTGGCCATATGCATTTTCTCTTCTATAAAATGTCTCTTCATATCTTCTACCTATTTTCCTGTGGAGTTGTTTGTTTTTTCTTGTTATTGTTTTGTAGTTATTCATATAATCCGTTGTCAGTCATGTGTTGCCAAAAATCTTCTCCCAGTTTATGGCTTGTCTTTTCACTTTCTGTAAGGTGAATTTTGATGAAAAAAAAATTCTATATTTTAATGCAGTAAATTTATCTTTTCATTTATAGTTAGTGCTTTTTGTGACTAATTTAAGAAATTCGTGCTGTTCATTTCCTTGTGTGCTCTCAGATTCATTCTCTGTCCTCCCCCTGCTCTGCTCTGAATCACTAGGGGCTGGCACCTGCAAACTACATCTCTCAGACTCCCATGCTCATTGGCGTCCAATTAGGGCTGTCCAATGGGAGGAACTGGCATGATATGGAAAAGCAAGAGGAGAGGAGGAATCAGGGTATTTTCTCCCTCCCTCTTTTTGCTTTAGGTGGCATCTCTGGCAGTGGCCCGTCTCTGCTCCCAATGGGTAGCCCCTCCTCTACAATTCCAGTTCTCACTGGAGTTCTGCTTGAAAGTCCTTTCTACACTTTTTTTTTAAAATTTATTTTTATTGTGGGTAAAAGTCAAAATTCTCACAATACATACAAACATTTGCAAAATGATATATAAATATATATGCATATATGTGTATTTGCTTACAAAAATGTTATTTATATATATATAGATACATATATTTTAAGAAGTGCTTAGATTACCCAAAATATTACACGGAACCCACTGGGATTCCCATGTTGCCCACCTCCCACACCTCCCACCACATCCCACACAAACATCTCCCACAGTGTGGCCCACCACACTCAATGAACTTACACATCCTGGGGCCTTGCCACCAACCATAGAACATGAAGTTGGAAATCAATAAGGGCTTACACTTTTTAATCTCTGAGTGCCCTCATTGTCCTCTATATGCCCTTTCAGCTTTTCTAACACCTTTGCAACTAGTCTGCTCTATTATTTTCCCTCTGTCAATCTACTTATCATGGATTTTGTTTTTCAGACTAGAGCTTGACTGATACACAATCCTTCTTTACCCAAGAGGAAAAAGATATTCATGTATGATTTGTTCTAAAAGTTTAAAGTTTTTTTCCTTTTAACATTCAAATCCTTAATCCATCTAGAGCTAATTGTTGAATATGGGATAAAGTAGTGATCAAATTTCAAAGTTCTTCTTTTCGGGTGCATAGCCATTCTTTTGCAGCTTTACTTATTGAATAATCCTTCCTTTCCCTACTGCTCCATCATGGACCCTCTCTTCTGATACCTTGGTCTATTTATTTATCTATCCCTGAACTAATTCCACTCTGTTTTGATTATAATGAGTTATAATATCTTGCAGGGTAATTCCACCCTCCTTGTTCTTTTATTTAGGAATGTCTTAGTTATTTTTGCCACTTTGCCAGCTTGCCAAGTTCCATGAAAAGTTTAGAATTTTGGTTAACATTTCATTGAATCTATAGGTCAGTTTGGGGCTAATTAACACCATTATTATATTATGTATTTCCCTCCATGAACATGAGCTATGTCTTAATTTATTTAGGTTTCCATAATGTCTTTTAAGAAAATTTAGTTTTCTGCAGATAGACCTTGCACATCTTGTGATCAACTCTTCATCAGTATGTTATGGGTTTATTTCTATTGTAAATGGTGTATAATAATGGAATTCTTTTCTAGCTAATGATTTCATATTCAGTCACCTTGCTAAACTCTATTTCTCCTCATAATTGGTCTGTAGAGTACTGTGGGTTTGCTATGTAGATGGTCATGTCATCTGCAAATAATGACAGTTTTATTTATCCCTTTCCAATCTTTTCCATTATATTTCTTCTTCTTGTCTTATTTTTCTCGCTAGAAACTTGGGAAGTATCTTGGATAGAAGTGTGATTGTGGACATCACTGTCTTGCTTCTGATTTAAAGGAGATGCTTCTAACATTTCCACACTTAGACTATTTTAGATCTTTTTGTAAATGCTTTTATTGGGTTAAGGAAGCCCATTTTGTTTCTAGTTTAATAACAGCTTTTGAAAAATATGAATATTCAATTTTTTCAAATGATTTTTCTGCATCTATTAATATGATGATAGAGTTTTTCTTCTTTGATCTGTTAATATTGTGAATAAAATTTATAGATTTTTCTAACATTAAACCTCCCTGTGTTCCTGGGACAAACTCAAATTGGTAATGGTACTTTATCTTATTTTTAAAAAACTGTTAGATTTAAATTTTGTTTACAATTTTCCCATAAAATAAGCCTGCAATTGTAATTCTGATTATGTCCTTGTTTGGTTTTGGCAACATGGTCATAGTAATCTCCTCTGTAACAGCCACATCCCTGCCAAGGTTTAATGATGGGAGGAGTATACGTCTCTACTCTTTCATTTTGGAAAACCTACCATGGAATTTGCTTTAATGAACATGATGCAAGCAGAGGCTTGAAATGTGCTTGCCTTATAACTTGTACCCTGCAGCTTTGCTGAAGTTTATTAGTTATAAACGCTTTTTTCATAGATTCCTTAGAATTTTCTTTTTTTTTAGATTTTATTTATTTATTCATTTATCCCCCCCTTGCTGCTTGTGCTCGCCGGGTCAGCAAACCACGCCGTGCGGGCGGGCCTGCCCTCACCAGGAGGCCCTGGGAACCGAACCCGGGGCCTCCCATATGGTAAACGGGAGCCCTACTGATTGAGCCACAGCCGCTTCCCCTTAGAATTTTCTATACATCAAACCATGTTGTCTGCAAATAGAGATAGTTTTATTTCTTCCCTTCTGTAGCAGTTTGGCAGTTTGATATAGCTATGAGTTCCAAAAATAGATATTGGATTATGCTTGTAAACTGGTCTGTTCATCTGGGCATGATTAAGTTATGATTAGGGCATTGACTGGGCTATGTCAGTAGGGTGTTGAGCCCTGCCCCTTGGTGGGTGGCAAAGGACAGAGCTGGAGTTTTGACTTAGAGTTCTGAAGCTGAGTTTTAATGCTGGAGCTCGGGGAAGCAAGCACACAGAGGACCTTGGTCACGAGGAAAGAGAGAAGGCCCCGGGAAGAGACGAGCCGTTCACCTGAGAGTCTACATTTGACCTTGTGAAGGAAACAGAGGAGCTGAGCCTGGAAAGAAACGGAGCCCCAGGAAGAGAGGAACCCAAGAAGGCTGAACCCTGGCAAACGTTAGCAGCTGTCTTGCTCCAACATGTGACAACAGACTTTGGTGAGGGAAATGACTTATGCTTTATGGCCTGGTAACTGTAATCTTCTACCCCAAACAAATACCCTTTATAAAAAACCAACAGAGTTTTGGTATTTTGCATCAGCACTCCTTTGGCTGACTAGTACACTTTCCAACATGGATGGCTTTTATTTCATTTTCATTTTATTTATTTAATTTCCCTGGTTGAACCTCCAGTACAATGCTGAATAGAAGTGGCATGAGAAGAAATCCTTGCCCTGCTTCTGATCTTAGGAAGAATCATTCAGTCTTTCACTATTAAATAGGATGTCAGTTCTGGTTTTTTTCCTTTAAACTTTTTGTTTTGAAATAACTTCAAACTCAAAGGACAGTTGCAAAATGGTACAAAACCCCATTCACAGAATTCCAAAACATCCTAATCCCCCAGTTAATAATTTTAATATTTTGCCACATTCCCCATATTAGTCTAACTATTCACCTATCTACCCATCTATCTATCTATCTGCTTATCTATTTATCAATTATTTTCTGAACATTTGAGAGTAGATTGCATACATCATTCTTCTGCTGAGGCATATAGCAGGTTGTGGAAGGGTGACATGTGGACCTAGGAGAAGAGGGTGACAAACACGAGATATCAGCACTTTTTTTTTTTTTTTTTTTAGCACTCTGTGATCATTCCTTGTGGTGTTTTTTAAATTAATAAATCATTTTTCAGCAGCATCCAAACTGCTATTTGTTACCTCACTTGTATTTTCATTTTGTCAATCTTGTTGAATATTTCTAAGGACTCTTCGTTTTTCTCTCACATTTTTCACTTTTCACTGTGACCTATACCTCTCCGATATTTGCATATTCCCTCAAATGTCACAGATTGACTGTTTCACTGGCTTGAGCTCATTTCTCAGATTGGCTAAACTTTGACTAACATAATTAGGAAAAAAGAAGGATCACACAAGTATGCATACCTCAGAGTGCCAAAGGATCTCACTAACCCAGATAGAATTTTAAAAATTATAAGACACTGTTATGTAAATTCTATGCTAAATTCTGAAAATCTGGGATGGAGTGGGTGATTTCATAGGAAATATAAATTACCAAAATTGACCCAAGAATAAAAAGATAAATAACACTGAAGGAAATTGAAAACATTAGAGCATACTGTTTCCCAAATGGTCCCTGGGCCACCTGCATCAAAATACTGTGAAGTATATTTTAAATCAATTTTATTGATACATATTAATAAAGCACAAATCCATCCAAAGTGTACTATCAATGGTATTTGGTATAATCACATAGTTGTGCATTCATCACTCCAATCATTTTTATAGCATTTTCATTATTTTAGCAATAATACTAAAAAACAAAAACCAACCAAACAAACAAAACTCATCACCTCTCAATCTCTCTATGCTTCCCCTGCCATACATAGCTGCTATTCTCTTTCCTTCTTTCTAGTATATTTGTATTAATATTTTGTAAAAACAGTTTTATATATGCAATACCACCCATATTTGTATTTTACATGAGGCTTCACTATGTTATACAGTCCCATGTTACATTTTTTAGCTTTCCTGCTAGTAATATAAATGTCCTTAGGTGTTCCCATTTTCTTTAATAATAATTTTTTTTTTTACTTTTTAAAAGGTACTTAGATTACATAAATGTTACACAAAAAATATAGGGATTCCCATATGCCCCACCTCCCACACCTCCCAAAACCTCCTACATAAACATCCTTCATTTGTGTGGCACATTCATTGCAACTGATAAACGCATCCTGGGGCTTTGCTACTGAGCATGGACCATAGTTCACATTGTAGTCTTCACTCTCTCCCACACAGTTCTGCATGGTATGTGACGATATAAAATGGCCTATACCTGTCGTTACAATGTCATTCAGGACGATTCCCATGTCCTGAAAAAGCCTCCGTATTACAACTGTTTTTCCCTCTCCCTGCCCCCAGAGCCTCCAGTGGTCACTGCCTCCACCTCAATGCTGTAATTTCTTCCATTGCTAGAATCACAATCTGTCTATAGTAGAATACCAGTAAGTCCACTCTAGTCCATAGTTCATTCCCCAATCCTGAGGATCCTGGGATGGTGATGTCCACTCCACCTCTAATTGAGAGGGGGCTTAAATCCCATATAGTTGATGGATGGGACTCTCTTGCTTGCAGTTGTAGGCTCTCTCATTTCCTGATATGGTAGTTGTCAATCCTCACCTCTTTATTAGTTGTCCTGGGTGAGTCTAATGAGCTGTAGAGTAGGTTGCAACTCCGCTGAGGTTCTGGGCCCAGCTGGCACACGGACAGCCCAAAGACTCCAGTCTCTTGGACGTACACCTACACACTCCAGCACCAAGTATAGGTTTAAATAGAAGGGACAGATGAGCCATGTGCAGGGGAGACATAATTGAGTCCAACTCTGTCACTCTCAGGAGCACAAACTCCAAAGTAGGGCCCACTGGCAAGGCACCAAACTCTGGAGCTATCTGCCCTGACCATAGGACCTGGGTGTCTCCAGAGCCCTCAGGAGCCCCACTATTTGGGGTAGAATCCACTTTGGCAGTCTATGAGATCCTGCTGAGATGTGCATAAGCATTACCTCCCAAATGACCTCCCGACTCACTTTGAATTCTCTTAGCCATATAAACTCATTTGTCTTTACTTCCTCCTCTTTTATTTGAGGTCTTTTTCCAGTTGCATTGCTAGTTGGTGCTTGATAGTAATCCCCCAGTGCCAGGGAGGCTCATCCCTGGGAGTCATGTACCACACTGGGGGGAAAGTAATGCATTTATATGCTGAGTTTCGTTTAGAGAGAGGCCACATTTGAGTAACAAGGAGGCTCTCAGGAGGCAACTCTTAGGCACCCCACAACACTAGGCTAAGTTTTAATTTCAAGAGCAAAGGCTCATAAGCATAGCCGTCAATATCAACGGCCCACCAATGTATCATCCTCCTTCGCCAGTCATTGCCCCAGCACTTGGGGGACTGTTGCTGCTCCATTAGAGAATGTGACAGAGCTCTCCAGGATGGGAATTCAATATTCTCTTGGATATTGTGTGAGTTTCCACCCACTGTGACAATGCCCCGTGAACATTTGAACAGATTTACATAACTTATATGTAAGTCCAGGTGAACTTCCTCCCATGTATCCCCCATCACTGACACCCCACACCAATGATCCTCCCCTGCCTCAGTTTTAACCCTTCTGTGATCCATAGCGTTTTCAAAAATGAAGCCACTAAAACAGCCAAATACAATTAATAGGAAAATGATATAATAACGATAGGTTTAAATATAAGAAATAAAATATATAAAAATTAAAAAAACTAAAAATAAAATAAAATTAAAAGACTGGGATATTAAAAAATAATGAAAAATATTTTAAAAATTTGTTTTTCACATTTTACCTTTCATTACTGTAATATCTGGTGTTCTGTATGTACAGTGGCATTTTCTTCCATTTCTTCCCCAGTGTCTTACTATTTTTCATTTTGTTTTCAAAGAAGTTCTAGGTCACAGTAAAGTCACATACAGAATACAGGGGACTCTCATATACCCAACATCCTCCCCTTTTACCCCTTCCCATATTAATACCTTTTTATACGTGGATGGTACCTTTGTTATCACTGATATACAAATAGTGAAACATAGCTACTCTTAGGCATTCCTTTTTTTTTTTTTTTTCAAAAAGTATTTATATTTGGTGGTTAAAGAACTTCAGGTTACAGACATGATTTAAATTCCATTTCATAAAGTAGGAAATTTGTGACTAGAAATCCAAATACAATGTCCAACAAAACTGAAATGAAATATTTCTGCCATCATAATATTATTATGGAGAAATTTAGCTATTAAAGAATTCTCAACAAATATACTTTGAAACAATATACTTATTGTACAATCCTTTCATTTATTTGTTCATTCATTCATTCAACAATATTGAGTACTTACTAGGTGCGAAATCCTATGTTTAATTCTAAGGCCATAGAGGTAAACAGTCCTCAAACTCACTGAATTTACATGCAAGTGCATTTTATATTCACTCATTTTAGAATTTGCATAGTAATAGTATCTAGAGTAAATCTGAAAAAAAAAAAAAAAACAACAACTAGTAATTTAGAATTTAGATGAGGAGTTACTCTAGCTTAGGACAAGATAATTAACATAATATGGTACTATATTCAGAGATCAATTTGTTTCAGGCTTATTGTGAACACTTGAAATTTTCATACATTTCTTCTGCTTTAGATTTGGCATTCCCTTTTAACCACTGTCATACCCATATAATAGCTCTGCTAGTCACAAACACCATGATGTGCTCTCAACATTTCATTTCCTTTCCAAAGATTTACAAAGAAACTTTTAACCATCAGCTTTCCATTTTCTACTGTCATTCTATTTTCTGGTGACCTATATTCTAATTATTAATTCCATGAGTTTACATATTATATTTAGTTCATAATAGTGCAATCATACAGTATTTGTCCTTGTATGTCTGGCTTGCTTCACTCAACATAATGTCCTCCAGGTTCATCCATGTTGCCATATGCTTCATGACTTCATTTCTTCTTACTGCTGCATAATATTCCATGGTGTGTATACACCACAATTTGTTTATCCATTCATCAGTTGATGGATACCTGGGTTGTTTCCAACTTTTGGCAATCGTGAATAACGCCACTATGACAATCGGTGTGCATATTTCTATTTATGTCACTGCTCTCAGTTCTTCTGGGTAAATACTTAGTAATGGTATTGCTGGGTCACATGGCAAGTCTATATTCAACTTCCTTAGGAACTGCCAAACAGTCCTTCACAGTGGATGTACCATTCTACATTCTCACCAACAGTGATTAAATGTTATCTCTCCACATCCTCTCCAACACTTTTAGTTTTCTTATTTTTTAACAGTAGCCAGTCTAATAGGTATAAAATGATATCTCATTGTAGTTTTGATTTGCATTTCCCTAATTGCTAGTGACGTTGAACATTTTTTCATGTGTTTCCTCACCATTTGTATTTCTTCTTTGGACAATTGTCTTTTCAAGTCTCTTGCCCATTTTTAAATCAGATAGTTTGTCTTTTTATTCTTGAGTTGTGTGATCTCTTTATATATCATGGATATTATACTCTTATTGGATGTGTGATTGCCAAATATTTTCTCCCATTGAGTTGGCTGCCTTTTCACCCTTTTGACAAAGTCCTCTGAGATGCAAAGGTGTTTAATTTTGAGGAGTTTCCATTTATTTATTTTTTTGTTGTTGCTTTTGCTTTGGATGTAAGTTTTAAGAATCTACCGTCTACCACAAGACCTTAAAGATGTTTTCTTACATTTTCTTCTAGGAGTTTTATCGTTGTTGTATTATATTTAGGTCCTTGATCCATTTTGAGTTAATTTTTGTATAAGGTGTGAGACAGGGTCTTTCTTTTGGATATGGCTATACAGTTCTCCCAGCACCATTTGTTGAATAGACTGTTTTGGCCCAGATGGGAGGGCTTAACAGGCTTGTTAAAAATCACTTGACTGTAGATGTGAGGGTCGATTTTTGAGTTCTCAGTTTGGTTCCATTGGTCAATCTGTCTGTCCTTATGCCAGTACATTGTGTCTTTTATCACTGTAGCTAAGTAATATGCTTTAAAGCCAGGAAGTGAGAGTCCTCCAACTTCATTCTTCTTTTTAAAGACATTTTTGGCTATTGGAGGCCCCTTACTCTTCCAAATAAATTTGATTATTTGCTTTCTGATTTCTGCAAAAAAGGCTGTTGGGATTTTTATTGGGATTGCGTTGGATCTGTAAATCAGTTGGGGTAGAATTGACATCTTAACGATATTTAGTCTTCCAATCCATGACCTAGTAATGTCCTTCCATTTATTTAAGTCTTCTTCAGTTTCTTTTAGCAATGTTTTATTGTTTTCTGAATACATGTCCTTGGTTAAGTTTATTCTTAAATATTTTATTGTTTTAGTCACTGTAGAAGTTTGATATTGTTTATGAATTCCAAAAATAGATATTGGATTATTTGTAAACTGGTCTGTTCCTCTGAGCATATTAGATTGTATTTGATTCAGATGTTTCACCTTCACTTGATTGGGTTGTGATTAGGGCTTTGACTGGGCCATGTCAGTGGGAAACGACATGGCAGAGGAGAGAGTTAGAGTTTTTTGGTGCTGGAGCCCTTGGAAGTAAACACACAGGAGAAGAACACAGAGGAATAGAGATGGTTCCATAGACAGGGCAGAGGCCCCGGGAAGAGAGAGAGCCTGAGAGCCTACAGCTGACCTTGTGAAGAGAGCAGAGCAGCTAAGCCCGGAAAGAAATGAGCCCTAGGGAGACAGACAAGCCTCATGCTAACCCGCATCTGAGAAAGGAAGGAGCTGGGACCACGGACCCTTAGGAGGAAGAGGAAGGCTGAAACCTAGTGGAGAACAGCAGACGTCTTGCTCCAACACGTGGCAACAGACTTTGGTGAGAGAAGTAATTTACGCTTTATGACCTGGTAACTGTAAGCTTCTACCCCAAATAAATACCCTTTATAAAAGCCAACAGATTTCTGGTATTTTGCATCAGCACCCCTTTGGCTGACTAATACAGTTGCTATTATAAATGGAATTATTTTTTCTCATTTCCTCCTCAGATTGCACATCAGTAGCGTACAGATGTGAAGCATTTTAAAAATTAAGATTCCTGGGCTCCATCTCAGACCAACTGGATCAGGGTCTTTAGCAAAACTTGAGTTTGAAAGCTTGAGAATGATAGCACAAAAAAAAAAAAAAAAAAAAAAAAAAGAGGAAAAAGTGCAGAATAATCAAATTACAATTCTTAAATAAAATGCTAGCAAATAGAATTCAGCACAATGTTAAAAGAAGGATGAAATGTATCCAAGGATTATTCCAGTTGCATGTAGCCAACTGCCCTCTTGACATCTCCAGGATGACCAACAGGCATCTCAATCTTCACATGTCCTGAACAGAACTTCTAATCTTCCCTCCAGAACTGACTCCTCTTGCAAGCCTGTGGTTCCTCTATTTCTCTACTTCCTCACAGCTCATCTCTCAGTGAATTCTGTGGGCTTTACCTTCAAACAAATCCAAATATATCCAAAACCACATCCACTGCTAGCTCCATGGTCCAAGCCAAGTTCTCCTATCAGCTTTCTTCAGGACGAGTGCAAGAGCCACCTGGATGATCTCCCTGCTTCCACTCCTGCCCTCCTGCAGTCCATTTCCCACACGACAGCCAGGGGGATCTTTTTCATGTATAAATCAAACTATCACACATACCCCCCTGCTCAAAACCCTTCAAAAGCTTCCCATCTCAGATTAAACTGCAAAGTCCTTCTCACGGCCCATCAGCCACAAGGGACTTGGTTCCCCAGTCCTTCTCTGCTCTCACCTCATCCCACATGGTCTCTTTCAGCCACAAAGTCATCTTGTTGTTGCTCCAACATACCAAGCGTATTCCTATCTTTTTTGTGGACATTCTCTACTGATTTGTCTCTTTATTGCCTCTCTCCATTACTATAAAATCAGCTCCACAAGCGTAGAGACTTGGTCTGACTTGTTCGCTGTTGTATCCCTAGAGCCAAGAAGAGTACCTGGCACATTCTAGATGTTTAATAAAGAATTTCCAAATGAATGAATACATGAATGCAAGAGTCATTCAACATTAGAGAATTCATTGCCATAAATAATCACATCAGCTGGTAGTTGAAAGGCAACTGAGTGCATGATATTCTCAATAGATGCCAAAGAGATATTTGATAAAATTGAACAAGCATTCTTAGTAAAAGATTTGGATAAACTTCCTGATTTAAAAAATAAATCAATTTCAAATGAATAGTCTAAATCATACTTAATCATGAAACCTTGAAGAAGCCCTTTCTCTTCATAAGAGTATGCATCACCAACTTATTTTTCGTCCTTTACTGGGTCTTACTAAGTACCCAAGACTGTGCTAAGTGCCTTACAGGTGCCATTTCCTTAATCCTCACACCAGTACTATGAGGGCGGTGGTGTCCTCAGTATATAGTCAATGACGTGGTGGCTCAGCAGGTATACGAGGAAGTGAGGGCACCACGCCAGGGCTGGGGCCTGGCTCAGCTGCAGCCCACAATCAGAACATCAGAATGATGAGCTCCAAACGGACCCCAGCACGAAAAATCCTTCATTCTCACTGATAATCGAGGAATGCAAACAAAGCAAGAGGGTTTATCAAATTGCCAGTCTTTTTAAGAAGGTAGAACTAGCAATGTTGGTGAGGGTATAAGGAGGTGGACATTGTCTTTTTAAGGCATGGGGGAATGAAAATGGTTCAGTCTTTCTGGAAAGCAATTATCAGCACACAGCACAAGCCGTATGATGGCTCATTTATTTTGACCCAGCAATTCCACTTCTAGTAAATTATCTTTAGGGAATACTTTGGAATGTGGGAAATGTGGGAAAAGATTTAGTCAGAAGGATATTCAGTGCAGAGTGATCTTACAAAAAAGTTTTTTTAACAAATCAATTTTATTGATACATATTAATAAAGCATAAATGCATCCAAAGTGTACAATCAATGGTATTGGTATAATCACATAAGTGTGCATTCATCACTTCAATCATTTTTAGAGCATTTTCATTATTCCAATAATAATAATAATAAACAAACAACAAACAAAACTCATCAACTCTCAATCTCTCTATGCTTCCCCTGCTATATGTGGCTGCTATTCTGTTTCTCTCTCTCCAGTTTATTTGTATTTATATTTTGTAAAAACATTCTTATATATGCAGTATAACCCATATTCGTATTTTACATGCCGTTACATTTTTTAGCTTTCCTTCTAGTAAAATATACGACCTTAGACTTACCCTTTCAACTACTGTCATACCCATATAGTAGCTCTGCTAGTTACAAACACTATGATGTGCTTTCACCATTTCTATTTATTTCCAAAGAATTACAACTTTTTTTTTTTTTTTTTTTACCAATTCTGCACAGATTAACCCTCAGCTTTCCATTCTCTATCCTCCTATTTCTGGTGATATATATTCTACTTATTAATTCCATGAGCTTACATAATATATTTAGTTCATAATAGCACAATCATACAGTATTTGTGTCTGGCTTGCTTTGTTCAAAATATTGTCCTCCATGTTCATCCATGTTGCCATATGCTTCATGACTTCATTTCTTCTTACAGCTGCATAATATTCCATCGTGTGAATAGACCACAGTTTGTTTATCCATTCATCTGTTGATGGACACCTGGGTTGTTTCCAACTTTTGGCAATGGTGAATAATGTGGCTATGAACATGGGTGTGCAGATGTCTGTTCGTGTCACTGCTCTCAGTTCTTCTGGGTATATACCCAGTAGTGGTATTGCAGGGTCACGTGGCAAGTCTATATTCAACTTCTTTAGGAACTGCCAAACAGTCCTCCATAGGGGTTGTACCATCCTGCATTCCCACCAACAGTGAAGAAGTGTTCCTATCTCTCCACATCCTCTCCAACACTTGTAGTTCTCTGTCTTTTTAATAGTGCACATTCTGATAGGTGTGAAATGATATCTCATTGTAGTTTTGAGTTGCATTTCCCTAATCATGAGTGATGTTGAGCATTTATTTATGTGTTTCCTCACAATTTGTATTTTTTCTTTGGACAATAATCTTTTCAAGTCTTTTGCCCATATTTTAATCAGGTAGTTTGTCTTTTTATTGTTGAATTGTGTGATCTCTTTATATATCATAGATATTTTTTTTTAAAGATTTTTATTTATTTATTCATTTATCCCCCCCCTGCTGCTTGTGCTCGCTGGGTCAGCCAATCACGCCGTGCGGGCGGGCCTGCCCTCACCAGGAGGCCACGGGAACCGAACCCATGGCCCCCCATATGGTAAACGGGAGCCCCACTGATTGAGCCACAGCTCCTTCCCTATATCATAGATATTAAATCCTTATCAGATATGTGATAGCCACATATTTTCTCCCATTGTCAGCTGCCTTTTCACCCTTTTCACAAAATCCTTTGAGGTACAAGTGTTTAATTTTTTAAAAAATATTATTTATTTATTTACTTTTATCTATTTTAACCCCCCCTCTCCCCCACCCCCGTTTTTGCTGTTTTGTGTCCACTCGCTGGGCAATTCTCTGTGTCCATTTCCTGCCCTCTCTTCTCATCCTTCTCCTCCTGTCTTCACCGGGATTTGATCCTGGGAACCTCCAATGTGGGAGAGAGGCGTCCTACCACCTGCATCACCTTAGTTCCTGGTTTTTCGGCACATCTCGTCTTGGCTCTCCCTTGTGTCACTCTCCTGTTACGTCATCATCTTGCATGGCTTGTGGGGCCTGGTGGCTCACCCGCACACGAGGCCTGGGGGGCTCACCCGCTTGCGGTGCCTGACAGCACACCTGGGCATGGGGCCTGGCAGCCCGTGAGCCTTCTATATGTTTCTTTATTTTTACTGGGAGGTCCCGGGGATGGAACCCAGGTTCCTCCATATGGGAGACGGACGCCCAACCATTTGAGCCACATCCGCCCCCAAAAGTGTTTAATTTTGAGGAGGTCCCATTTATCTGTTTTTTCTTTTATTGCTTGTGCTTTGGGTGTAAGGTTTAAGAAACTACTACCTACCACAAGATCTTGAAGATGTTTCCTACTTTTTCTTCTAGAAGTTTTATGGTTATCAGTTTCATATTTAGATCCTTGATCCATTTTGAGTTAATTACAAAATAGTTTTTGGTATGTAGATAGATAGATGGATTGGTAGATAGTGTGGCAGGGGGCGGGGGGGAGACAGAAGGAAATATATCAGAATATTAACAGTGATTTTCTCTGGAATGAAGCCAAATTACATGTGATATTTTTTTTTCCTTCTGAACACTTTGCTTTATAATGATCATACATTACCTTTATAATCAGAGAATGCGATAAAATTGTTTTCATTTTGGAAATAAGATAGGTGCTTTGTTCTCTGGTGCCTGGCAATTTACATGGGACCACCTGCATTTGTCCATTCAATTAACAAGCCCTGTGCCCAGGATGGTGATTCATCAGTGAACAACAGACCCCAAGGCCCTGTTCTCATGGAACTGACATTCTCGTGTGGCAAGACAGTATACAAATAAACAGATACATAGGAACCATATCTGTGGGTGATATGTACTAGCAAGAGTGATACAGAGTTAGCGAGTGCCAAAAGGATGCTGTTTTAGATGGGGTGGTCAAGGACAGCCTCTCTGAGGAGGTGCCATTTAAGGAGGAGGTAGGGGAGCTAGCCCTTTGGAAATCTAAGAAAGAGTTACATGTAGAGGGAACAGCGAATGCAAAGGCCCTGAGGCAGAAGCAGACTTGTAATATTCCAGGAACAGCAAGGAGGCTGGTGTTGCTAGAGCAGAGCGAGTGAGGGGGCAGGAGGAGGAGGAGAGTTCAGAAGAGATGGGTGCCAGATCAGATGGGGCCCAGTAGTCTCAGGGGGTGATGTGGTTTCTAGCAGCCTCTGCAAAAAGGGAACAGCTCCTGCTGGTCCTGGATGGGAATAACCAACACTACCAGCCCCAGCCCTGCCCATGCCCAAAGCCCCATTCTGGGGCAGGAGACCGAATCTTGGAGCTGCGTTATAGAACTGACGTGGGTAGAGGTTGTAGAGCTATTTATTTTTTCCCTTGTATGTGTTTTTTTGGTTTTCTAAAATGCACATTCATGACTTTCATTACAAAAAAAGCTATTTTTAAAAACTGACAATGGAAAAAACTGTAGTAACATGGACATTTAATGTGGTAATGCTATGGAAGAGAAATAAATTGTAAAATCTTTTGTAACCAGTGATAATAATAATATAAAACATGATTGTGTATGGATGTGCAATCCTCTCTCTAGAAGGGAATAAAAATAATGTGCTAGATTGAGGGATTATGGAGACTTTTTCTTTAGTTTAAAAGTGGTCTTACAACAGTAAATAATGTTGCTTTTCCAGTGATGAGGGAGGAACTTATATTTATGTTTGTGACTTGCAGGGCTGTTTACCTGAAATGTCTCAAGTGCCACTTGGGCCTGATAGGAGTCTCAGAAGTCCATTTCCCTTTCTTGCGCCGTAACCAATGGGTGGTTTAGGAATGAAGACCAAGGAACTTGCTCATCTCTACAGCTTCCACATGCCGAGTATTTTCTTATAAGTGAAGAGCTGTCAAAAACCACAGGCAAGTCAGATGCATTCTTCAGTCCTGCTTGAGGGCTTTACAGACTTAGCAGTCGAGAGGGCCTGCTGAATGCCTTTGGCATGAACAGATCAGACTCAGGAGCACGTGCTCCCTTCTCTCCCATCTGCGAGCAGCCCGACAGGTGTTATGTTAGCCAGGTTCTTTCTTTCCTGTTTTTTTTTAAACTTTTTAATTTTGAAATAATTTCAAACTTACTGGACAGTGGCAGAAATAATACAAAACCTATAGCAAGAACCCCAACATACTCCCCCATACCCAGATACCCAGATCAATCAACTTTTAAACATTTTGCCACATTTACCATATTATTCTATCCATCATCTGTCTGTCTGTCTGTCTATCTATCTATCTTAGCTGGGTTCCAACCATCAGACATTTCCTGGCCTTGAAAAGTATCTATGTCTGAACGCTTCACCCATTTTACTAATCTGAATGGAGAAAGGGGTAGTCAGAAAGGGGAAGAACTCAGCCAAGATTATATATATATATGATAGATAGATAGATAGATAGATAGATAGATAGATAGATAGATAGATAGTGTTTTAGTTTGCCACAGACTGCCAATGCAAAAATACCAGAAATGGGTTGACTTTTATAAAGGGAATTTATTAGGATAAAATCTTACAGTTCTGAGGCTGTGAAAATGTCCAAATCAAGGCATCATCAGAGAGGCTGTCTCACCAAAAGTCAGCTGCTGACAGATCCTGGACTCCTGCCAAGTGGCAAAGCAAATTGGTGGCCAGACTCTACCTTCTCCTCCAGGCTCACTTTCTCCCCAAGTTCAGCTGTGGGCAATCAGGTATATGGCTCATCTCTCCCTGAGCGTCGTCTCTTCAGCCTCGCACTGCTCTGCTGATTCCAGCCTCCGGCCTCCCTCTCAGCCTCTCGGGGTTTCCCTGTCTTTCTGCGGCTGCAGGTGACCCTGGAGTCCTTTCTCCCGTGGCACGGTAAATTGGCGGCTCTCTTCCTTTGTGTGTCTCTGCACGTTTCTCCTGTTAATAAGGAACTCCAGCAAGAGGATGAGACCCAATCTGGGTCCCATCTCACTGAAGGACTCCAATCAAAGGTCCCCAACTGAATTCATCCTATCAAAGGGTCCCACACCCCAAGGAATAGATTAGCTCCAAGAACATGATCTTTTCTGGGATTCGCAAAAGCTTTAAACTGCCATAGGAAGATAGAAAGATAGATAGACAGACAGACAGACAGACAGACATGATATGCAAACAGATGAGAGAGAACATTCCTTAGCCCAAACGATGCCACAGGGGTGGGGACATGCTCACAGTCATCTTTGTCTTTTCTGCATGTGGAAGCTTGGCCAGGAAACTGGTCATGGCCTGTGCACCCAGGAGGGTGGCTTGGACAGAGGCCTCAAGGGGTAATCAATGGAGAGCTTGGCTGCCTTTTGTGAAGACAACCTGGGTGATGAAGGCTGTTTCTCAAACATTCCGAGTGTCTTCTAATCCTTGGCTCTGGAGCTATCATACTACATTTTTCAAACTTTTTTCTTTGGCGCCTCCTCTAGGACTGATTCACTGCTTTGGTCTGTGACTACAAACAGTTGGTAAACCTTCCCCTTTAAATCCCGGGGAACCACTTTCCCCTTTGAGCCTGGGGAGGCAGTGCGCGCCCTCCATTTACTCCCCTATCCACCCTAGGGTGCAAGTGCTTTTGGATTTCTCCATAGTTAGCTCTTTCAGGCTCCCAAGTGCCAGCAGGTCTGGATTTGGAGAGCAAGTTCACGTTCCCCTGCTCTAGGCCATCCAAGGTGCCATAGACCTCACATATCCCTTCTCAGTCTCCATCTGTTTTAGAGCATTCCTGTATGTGGTGGGTCCTTCTCTGAGAGTCCAACTCCTCTAGCTGCTCTCACACAGTTGATAGCAACGCTGTCTAACGTAGTAACCACTGGCCACTATTGAGAGCCTGGGAAGTAACTAGTCCCAATTGAGATGTCCCGGATGCTAAAGCACACTCCAGATTTGAAAGCTTGGTATAAAAAAAGAAGCTAAAATAGCATAGAAATCATTTTTTGGTACTGATTACATGTTGAAATGATAATATTTTGGCCATATTGGATTAAATAAAATATATTATTAAAATAATTCCACCTGTTTCTTTTATTTTTAACAGCTTTTTTTTGAGGTAAAATTTACATACCACAACATTCACCCATTTTAAGCATACAATTCAATGACTTTGACTTTTAGTCAATTTTCAGAGTTGTGTAACCACCACCACAATCCAATTTTAGAAAATTTCAGTCACCTCAAATGTTCCTTCCTGCCCATTAGCAGTCACTCTCCATTCCCATGCCCAGGCCCGGGCAACTACTAATCTACTTTGTCTCTATGGATTTGCCTCTTCTGCACATTTTATAGAAATGGAATCATACAATATGTGACCTTTTGCATCTGAATTCTTTCACTGAGAAACATGTTTTTGAGATTCATCCATGTTGTAGCAAGTATCAATACTTCATTTCTTTTTCTTGCCGAATAGCATTCCATTCTATGGCTATGCCACCCTTCGTTTACCTGTTCACCAGTTGGTAGACATTTGAGTTGCTTCCATTTTTGGATTATTATGAATATTGCTGCTATGGACATTTGTGTACAAGTCTTGGTGTGAGCATATGTTTTTATTTCTCTTGGCTGTAAATATAGAAGCGGAATTACTGGTTCATGTGGTAAGTGTATGTGTAATAAGTTGAGGAGCTGCCAAACTTTTTTCCAAAGTGGCTGTACCATTTCACATTCCCATCAGTGATTACTTCACATTTTCATCAACACTTGCTATCTTCATTCTTTTTAATTTTACTCATTCGAGTGGATGTTTAGTGGTCTCATTATAGTTTTAATTTGCATCTCCTAATGACTAATAATTTTGAGCATCTTTTCATGCATTTTATTGACCAATTGCATATGTTCTTTGGTGAAAGGGCTATTCAAATATTTATTCAAATCTATTTCAGTATCTTTAATGTATGTCGTGCTATCCATATTTTCTATTTATTTTTGAATAAGTATTGGTAATTTGTATCTTTCATTTGATTTGTCCATTTCATCTAGGTTGTGGAATTTATTGGCATCAAGTTGTAGTATCTGTAGAAACAGTGGCGATGTCTTCTTTTTCATTCCTGATTTTGTGAATTTGCATGTTTTTTTTCTTGATTATTCAAGCAAGAAGGTTATCAATTTTATTGATGATTTCAAAGAAGCTTTTGATTTGATCAGTTTTCTCTATTATTTCTCTGCATTTCATTTAATTGATTTCTACTCTAATCTTTGCTATTTCTTTCCTTTCACTTACTTTTGGTTTGTTTTGATTTTTTTCCCTAACTTTTTGGGTGGAGCATAAATTGTTGATTTTAGACCTTTCTTCTTTCATAATATAAACATTCAAACCGTACACTTCCCTTTAAGAACTACTTTAGCTGAATCACATGGATTTTGATATGTTGTGTTTTTATATTCATGCAGTTCAAAATATTATCTAATTTTCCTTGTGACTTCTTCTTTATCCTGTGGATTACTTAGAAGTTTATTTTTAAAATCCCAAAGAATTTTTTCCCCATGTATCTTTCTGTTACTCATTTTAAATTTAATTCCATTATGGTCAGAGAACATTCTTTGTCTGATTTCAATCATTTAAGATTTGTGGAGATTTCTTTTATGGCTGAGCATGTAGTTTATTTTTGTGAATGTCCAATATGCATTTGAAAACAATGTATATTCTGCGGTTTTGGGTGAGGTCTTCTATAAATGTCAATTAGCTCAAGTTGGTTAATCAGGTTGTATAAATCTATATCCCCTCATGATTTTCTGGTCTATTTGTTCTATCAAATACCAAGAAAGGAGTGTTAAAATCTCCAACTACAATTGTGGATTTGGTCACTTCTCTCAGTTTTTACTTTATGCATTTTGGAGTTCTGATATTGTGTACATGTACCTTTAGAAATGTGAGATCTTCTTTATGCATTGACCTCCTTATTGCTGTGAAATATCCCTACTCATTTCTGGCAACATTCCCTGTGTGAAGACTAGTTCTGTCTGATACTAATACAGCCATTCCAGCATTCTTATGCTTATTGTTTGCATGGTATGTCTTTTTCCAGTCACTTACTTTTAACCTAGCAGTATTTCAAGTGAATTTCTAATAGAATTATTAGTATTAATATATAGTTGGATTTTGCTTTTTATCCCATTTGACAATATTTGCCTTTTAACTGGGGTGTTTAGACCACTTATATTTATATATATATATATATATATATATATATATTTTTTTTTTTTTTTTTTTTTGAGGTACCGGAGCCATAGAATGAACCCAGGACTTCGTATGTGGGAAGCTGGCACTCAACCACTGAGCCACATCAGCTCCCTTGAGTTGTTTTTTTCATTTGTTTGCTTGTTATTTGTTTTTTGGTTTCAGCAGGCACCAGGAACCGAACTTGGGACCTCCCATGTGGGAAGCAGGCACTCAACAGCTTGAGCCACATCTGCTCCCCATTAATGCATTTTTTAACATGTTTGGATTTATATTTGTTGTGTTTTATTTGTATCTGTTCCTTTTTTTCCTTGTTTTTCCTTTTCTCCTGCCTTGTTTTGGGTTAATTGAATACTTTTTAATGATTTCATTTTATCTCCATCATTGGCTTATTAATTATACCTCTTTATTTTGAGTGGTTATTCTAGGGTTTATAACATTCATCTTAAACCTATCAGTTTACTTTCAGTTGATGTTTATGTTAGAATGTATTATTTTATTTTATTTTTAAATGAATTGATAAATAACTTTAAAATTTTCTCTGTTTTAATTTTTTTTTAATTTTTTTATCATGATTTTATATATATATATATATAAACAACATTTCCCATTTTAACCATTTTTAAGTATGTAATTCAGTGGCAATAATTACATTTACAATGTTGCACTACCATCACCATCAAACAGTACCCCAATTTTTCCATTGCCCCAAACAGAAACTCTGTTCCCATTAGGCAATAACTCCTCATCCCTCTCCCCCTGGCCCCTGGTAACCTCTAATGTACTTTCTGTCTCTATGAATTTGCTTATTCTAGATATTTCATATAAGTGGAATCAAACAATATTTGTCCTTTAGTGTCTGGCTTAGTTCACCCAATGTGATGCCTTCAATATTATCAGAACTCCATTCCTTTCTATGGTTACCTTCATTTTTGAAAGAGATTTTCTCTAGATATAGAATTCCGAGTTGACAGCTTTTTCTTTCAGCAGGTTAAAGATGTATTTTTTTTCCATTTTATTCTGGTTTGCATTGTTTCTGATGAGAAATCAGTAGTGATTTCAAAATTGTTCTTTTGAATATAATGTGTCCTTTTTCCCCCTGTTGCTTTTAAGATTTGCTCTTTATCACCGATTTTCAGTCTTTTGATTAAGTGTCTTGGTGTGATTCATTTTCTTTATTCTGCAGAGTCAGGACCTGTTGCTGAACAAAAGAGCTATGTATTCCCTTCAGGGATACCTCCACCCAGCTGCTTGGTCTTTGCTGTGGTGTTACCCTTGCCAGCTGTGTACCCCATTCCAAATCCTCTGTTAAGTTTGTGGGGGTTTTGATGGCTCCAAATTGAACACATTTGGGTTGTGATTATAAAAATATCGTGTGATAAGTAAGAGAGTGTTTGCTATTATTCCTGTTTTGGTTCTGAGGAAACAGAGCCCCATAAGTCATGTACTTAGGGTCACACAGGATATTAACAGGAGAGCCAGGACTGAAACCCAGGCTTGCTGATCCTCTGCCTCTGCTCCCCTGCCTTTTAGCTACAGCCCTGCCATGCCTTGTCCTGTAAACCTGGACTCCCATGTCCTTAGCTGGTGAAATGAGTGTCATGGCCTCCATCAGCATTTCCCAGCCAGGGGTCTGTGATGGTGTTCCATGTGTCTCAGTGAGTACTGAATGAACAATTAGTGTAGATATGATTAATATCAGTTTATAATTCAGCAAATACCACTATACCCCATGGGAGACTTACTATGCAATTGTAAAGTGATTTCTTTCTTATGTAAATAAAATATTGTTTATTTTGTATTTGTAAATGCATAAGCATAAGGAATACAAGTTAATGAGGATGGTAAAAATGATAATATAAAATAATAATTTTGCAAATTCACCTCAGGCTGATTTTCACCAGATATGTAAATTACGTTCCTTACACCAAAATTCCTATAAGACACATCAAGAAGTTTCTATTACTTCAAAACACAATCTTAAAAAGATTAGCCAATTTGTCTTTTCATTTATTTGGAATAAAGCCTAGCAACCTATTTTTGAGAAAAGTGCTTACAACTAGGAGGTGTAAATGCCTTCTCTTATCTAATCATTTAGACACAAGACCTGTAAATTACAAATGGTAATGACACGATTTTTAAAGCTCAAATACAAAAATTACATTCAGTCACAAAAGCAGTTTTTGCATTTATTTGATGCTGTAACATGTGGTTGCATTTATCTACATTTTAATACACTTTTGGTCTTCAAATTAACATGATAGATGTCATTTAAAATGTATTTTTTGACAAATCATGCTTTGTGTTTCATAATTAATATAAAGTAAAATAAAGAGTATATGCCACTCTTTAAAGTGAAAGAAGTCTAAATTTGTCTCTGTATATTTATTAGGACTATTTTTAAAGATCAGAGTTAACATGGAAATTAGTATAAATTTTATAACCATATACAAATCTAAATGAAGTATTTTAGATTTAAAATAATTTCTTTATCATGTTTTAGTTTTCTAAGTGGCTGAAGGCAATATACCAGAAATGGGTTGGCTTTTGCAATGGGGATTTATTAACTTGCAAGCTTATAGTTCTGAGGCCATGAGAGTGTCCAAATCAAGGCATCATTAGGTGATGCTTTCTCCCCAAAGACCTTTCGTCAGTGATCCTGTACTCCTCTGTCACATAGCGAGACACATGACAGTCTCTGCTAGGCTCTCCCTTCTCCTCCAGGTTTTGTTGATTTTTTTTCAGGGCTTTCTCTCTCAGCTTCTGTAGGTTTCTCTCTGTCTCTCTCCCTTTCTCTGTATTCATCCTATTTATGAAGGACTCCAGTAAGAGGACTAAGACCCACCCTGGGCCCACCTTAACTGAAATAACCTAATCAAGAGGTGCCACCCACAATAGGTTCACACTCACAGGAATGGATGAGCTCTAGGGACATGATTTTTCTGGGGTCTTTAAAAGCCCCCAACTACCACACTCCACTTTCTGGACCCCCAAAAGGCAGGTTTCTTCCATATACAAATACATTAATTCCATCACAATATTCCACAAAGCCTTAAATAATTTCAGTAACAATATTAAGCACAATTTATCATCAAAATCAGCCCAAGCCCTTAGATCTTGTGGCCCAAGACAGATTATCAGATGTCTGTCCACAATTCCCCTCAGGCTGTGGACCTGTGAAACTCAGAGAACAAGTTAGCTGCTTCCAATATAAAAAAGAGGGGCAGTTATAGGATACATGTTCCAATTGCCATAGGGAGAAATTAGAAGGAAAAGAGGGGTCATGAGTTCCAAACAGCCCCAAAACCCTGCAGGACCTACTCCATTAGATTTCAAGGTCTGAAGTCATCTATAGAACAATGTCTTGTCCTCCAGGCTTGATGGAGCAGGAGCCCACCCTTTCCAAGGGCTTGTGCAGTGGCTGAGCTCTCCCTAAACTCTAGGGTGAAGGCTCCAGCATCTTCAAGCATTGGGGTGATGGCAATGCAGTCAGCTCCACCCTCATCAAGCATCTGAGTGGCTGCTGAACTCTAGGCCCCACCTTCCAAGAACACTGGGGTGACAGCCAGACTGTCCTCAATCTTTGGGGTACAGGCTCAACCCCCTCCAAACAGTGTGGTGGCAGCCAAACTCTCCCTAACCCCAGAAGAATGTGCCCCACCCTCTCTCAAGCCTGAGTGGCAGGACTCTCCTTGAATAATAGGTTGGAAGGCCCACCTTCTTTAAGTACTGGGGCAAACTCACCCCTTCCACACACATGAGTAGGCTTGCTCTCCTGGCCTGAGAAGATACCTTGGGTCCAGACCTCAGATTCCATAGTTCTGCCTTTAAGTCATTTTTCCTTCAATCTGTCCCTTTTCTGTCTCTTTTAGTCCAGGCTGGCAGTGCTTTCCACTCATACAGATCTTGCAAAAAGCTTGTTGGTTTAGCATGCAGCTCACAGGGGGCCCAACCATCAGACAGTAGGATTCTCCCAGATCCTTTCTGGATAACTGCATTTCCAATCCTGACTTGCATTGAAATGACTGACATGTTCCATCTTTAGTTAAGTTCTCATGTGGGACACTGTTCTCTGGGGACTTCTTTTCTGGAAGCTCTGAATTTTCTGAACCATCAATTTTTGGTTTCTTTGTGCCCAGGAGTTCAGTTGTCAGCTTATCATATTACTTTCACATTTTACTACAAGCTTCAAGAAGAAGCCAGACCATGCTTTCCACATTTTTTTTTTTTGGAAACCTCCTCAGCTAAATGTCCAAGCTTGTCACTCTCAAATTCTGCCTTTCATCTAACACCAGGAGTCAATTTTGCCAAGTTCTCTGCCACTTTAAAGCAAAGGTTGCCTTTCTTCCAGTTTGTATTGACACATTCATCATTTCTGTCTAAGGCCTCAATAAGAAGTATCTTTAGGGTCACTATTTCTACCAACAGTCTCTTCAAAGCAATCTAGGCCTTTTCTATCAAGCACCTCACAATTCTCCCCACCTCTGCTCATTAGCCAATTAAGAAGCTTTTTTAAAAAAATCATTTTTGGTATTTGTGACAGCAGCATCCCACTTTCCTGGTACCAAAATCTGTTTTAGTTTGCTAGGTTGCCAGAATGCAATGTACCAGAAATGGGTTGGCTTTTACAATGGGGATTTATTAGTTTAAAAATTTACAGTTTCAAGGCTGAGAAAACTATCCAAATCAAGGTCTCATCAGGCAATGCTTTCTCCCCAGCTGCCAGTGATCCTGGACTCCTCTCTCACAGGGCACATGGCAAGGCACATGGTGGTGTTTGCTGAACTCTCCCTTCTCCTCTGGGTTTTGTTGCTTTCAGCTTCTGACTTCCGGGGCTTCTTTCTTAGCTTCTGTTGGTTTTTCTCTTCTGCCTCTCTCTCTGTATTCATCCTGTTTATAAAGGACTCCAGTAAGAGGTTTAAGACCCACCCTGGGTCACACCTTACTAAAGTAACCTTATAAAAAGGCCCTTAACTGAAGTACCCTAATCTTGTGAAGTACCCACAAGAAGTTCACACCCACAGGATTGGACATGATTTTCCTGGGGTCCATAAAAGCCTCAAACTACCACAATCATATACCATGCAAAAACAAAAATCCAGTTATTTTTAAAAGTCCTAATGGGGTTTGAGAGATTATATATTATGATAATACTTTTAGTATTATTATGAAAGGAGATTCCAAGCCATAAGGGATTGAGAGTGCTGGCCTGGGTGTTTCTCCGTCCCTGCCCCACACCTCCCCGCCCCCAGCCCCTATCCCACAGGACAATGCTGATGAAACCGTTTTGTTTTAAGTGACACTCATCCTGGGGAGGGTACACACGTCAGTGTGGGTGTATCAATATGAGGGTGTCAATGTGTAGGTGTGTGTATGTGAATGTGAGTGTGTATATGTGTAAGTCACCATGTGTGAGTGTGTGTATGTAAATGTGTGTGTGTATGTATGCATGTGTCAGTGAGCATGTGTACATGTGAATTTGTCCATTTGTAATTGGGTGTGAGTGTGAGTGGTTATGTGTGAGTCAGTGTGTGTGTATGAGTGAGTGTGTATGAATGAAACAGTCAAGCCCTGAGGAAGAGGATTTGACTGTGGAACGAGAAACTTCTAAACTACACAAACCTATTAAGTTAGACAAAATAGACTTGTGGGATCCTGAGTGGAGCTGTGAAGAGCCATGTCATCTTTCTCTGTTCATTCGGTGGTTAGTCATGTAGTAGAATGAGGCTATGTCTGACTTCAGCAGAAGCAGATGTTTGTGTATGTGTGTGTATTTGTGTGTGTTGAAGGACCAATCAATCAGCCCAGGTTTGGCCAACTGGGTGCCCTTGGGGGCCCACAGTAGCAGCCACCCACACCACCTCCCTTCCTCTCTCCCTCCCTCCCTTCCTCCAGCTTCCATCTCCCCAGGATGCATACAGCAAAGTGGGCTGAAGCCTCTGTCTTTAATAAGCGCAGGAGACAGTAAATCATGGTAATGAGAAAAACAAGGAGCACATCTGCTCTCCATGCAGCATTGCACATGGGCTGATCAATTGCTCTAGAAATTGTCCTTTGGACATTACTCAGGGTGAAGTTGTCCTGCCAGAGTAATTGGATCATGTGTCAGATTGGTTGCAAGTCCCTTTAGTGGGACCATCACCATGATTTCATTTCAGTCACCCTGACTAAGGAATCTTGGGTTGTGTTTCCAAAGTGTTTTCATGTTGTTGTGGTTTTTGTTCTAAACCTCAAAGCCCATTTTCACAGAAAAGCAAGTTTAACAAAGGTGGTGAGGTTCCAGGAACAACTTCTGGCTAAAAGATAAGCTTTGGATCCCTGGATTGTTTTGGAGTTTCCCTGTCAACATTCAGAACACCCAGTTACCCGCATTTATTTGTAGCAAGGATCTGAAGCAGCTTGCGGTAAAAGCATTTCTGGGGCCTGGCTGTGAGCTCCTGAAAGTGAGCTCTTCTCAGCCAGCTTTCATTTGCCCATGCCACATCCAGAGCCGCAATGCAAGAGGGTTTTAAGTGTGTGATCCCCTAGTGATTCCAGGCACTGCTTGCATCATTCATTTACTCATTCATTCATTCATTCATTCATCAACCCTGTCCCAGACACTTGGGATACATCAGCGAACAAACCAGACAAAGGTCTTTGCCCTCCTGAGGTTTCCAGGATCACAGGTAGAGGCAGACATAAAGCAGATATCATAACTAAGGAACACAAAAAAGGTAGGATGAAGGGGTCACAAGCATTAAATAGAGTGGGCAGGGAAGGCCTCCCTGAGAGTACCATTTGAGCCAACTTGAGGGATGTCAGGGACAGAACATTCCCACAGAGGGAACAGCTAGAGCCAAGGCCTCAAGGTAGGAACATGGCTGGCATGTTCGAGGAACAGCAAAGCGGCCCATGTGATGGCTGCAGAGTGAGCAAGGGGATGATGTGAGGCTAGGAGGCCAGAGAAGGTGATGGGGCCAGGAGGCATGCAGGGCTTTGCAGGCCACAGGGAGCATCTGGGCTTTTACTCTGCCTGAGATGCCAGCCATTGCCAGGTTCTGAGCAGAGGGATGTGACCTGATTTGTGTTTTAATAGAATCCCTCTGGCTGCTGTGCTGGGAACTGGCTCCTGTAGTAACTGGGCTGAGAGATGATGGCAGCTTGTGCCATTTGCTGGGCTGAACTGCTGAAGTGAGAAATCTGCGAGGGTAATGGCAAATTTAGCAGGGTAGGTTTTAAAGCTGGAAGTGGATGATATTTTGGCTGGTCAGAGTTCAATTTTGCTTCCAACTCCCCTGGAGGTGGCCATGTATGTTCCCCTTTAGATGAAAGAGAGAGAGTGCAAGCATGCACCGGGTCTAGTCCTTCAGCTCTACTTAGAAAGGCAGGCCCTAAGGGGAAGTTGCTGCTCTGGTTGAGCAGCTAAATGTGAAAAATCCTTCAGGGCTTTGGGGGAATCTGGGCTGAAGGAACTCAGTACCTGTGTGTGTGTGTGTGTGTGTGTGTGTGCGCGCGCGCGCGCGTGTGAGAGAGAGAGAGAGAGAGAGAGAGAGAGAGAGAGAGATAGACAGACAGACAGACATTCCAAGCCTGGGAGGCAGGTGGAAAGGAAGGCTGAAGATCTTCAGCTGACCAGTGGCCTCAGTTTCCCCTTTGGCTCCTGCTTGCTATTGAGGACTGTCTCTGGGAGACTTTAGGACACAGAGAAAAAGAGAGGCCTAGCTCCTCTTCCCCACCGAACATCACTAGCCTTTCCTGGTGTGCCTTGAGCAGAAATCTGGGAAGCCTGCAGGCACCTCCCCTCCCCCTTCAGTCCCTTCGCTGTGCCATGGGGAGCTCAGGGAAGGGGTCTGTAGGTACACTTGGAAGGGGAGGAAGCAGTGTCCCTTGGTAGGGGGAGAAGCCTGCGCCGGGAATGGCAGCAGAACCTAAAGGAACCTCTCCACTGGAGCCGTAAAGACCCCAGGAGAAAGGCGAGATGGAGGAACTTTTGGCCATGGGGACCTTGAGGGCACTGTCGGTCCTAGGGACATCCGGAATTATGCAAAGGGCCCTGGCCTGGTTGGGACGCAGAACCAAGGTCACCCTCGAAGCGAGGGGGTGGGCCCAGGTGGCGTCTGACGTCTTCGGGCCCGGGGCCCGGGGGTCCGCGGCTTGGCCAGCACGCGCTCCTCCGGCCGCGCGGGGCGCGCGCAGGGAGACGGCTCTCGGGCCTCCCGCCCCCGAGCGCGGACTGCAAAGGCGGAGCCAGGCGGGGCGGGGCGGAGCCAGGCGGGGCGGGGCGG
>JAKSZT010053812.1:646138-670026 GCA_026826555.1 Tolypeutes matacus
TGGGGGTGGGGTGGGGGTGGGCCTGGGAGGTGGAGAGGGCGTGGGGGGGTGTGGGTGGGGGTGGGGTGGGCGTGGGGGCCGGGCGCGGCGGGAACAGCGGGGCGGCGGGAGCTGCGGCTCTTCCTTCAGCTCCTCTCTCAGCTCTCGACTGCCCTGCCGCCCGCACAGTCCCCTCCGACCATCTCTTGGGGTTCCTGCTCTACGTGGGAAGCTCTGTGGGTTGTACAAGCGACGCAGTAACCCCGGCCTTGAACCCCGGCCCTTGGGACCCTTCCGAAGAGGTCCTCCAGCGGTCCCGAACGCCGAGCGCGACGTGCGCGGGCCCGGCCACTCCACCGCCCGTCCCCCAACCCCTCAGCCCCCCACCGCGACGGCCGGCCTCGGGTCTACGCGGGAGGCTGCCTAGCGAAGTAGTTTTTCTCGGGAGCGCGCAGGATCGGGCCGCCGGAACGGGGCTGCCATGCTGGTTTTAGTGACGCAAATCGTTTATATACACAGGGCCCCGATGCAGCCCCAGGGGTGCCCTGGTGGCGAACAAATATGTGAGAGAATACAGCCTGTACTGCGGATCAACAGGAAGTGTAGACGCTTGAATTCCCTCCGCCCACAGACTCTGAGCGCCTGGGCCAGCCAGGGCCATTGCCGGGGCGGGGCGAGGCTCCAGACTCCAAGAGGTTCTCCCCTGCTGGGACGTCTGGGCCCCTGGGACTCTGCTTTCCGAAAGGCTCTCTTCCCTCAGGTTTCCAGGGCACCATCGTCTCCTGGCTTTACTCTGACCTCTCTCTCTTCCCTTGGGGTTCCGTCCAGGGCTCCCCTGTGCTTCTCCCTGCCCACACTCCCACCGCAGCCAGGCTCACCTGCACCCTGGTCTTGAATTACCATAGAGTTCCAGAGTCATTACCCCACTGCTAGGTGGGTATCTCCACCCGGCCCGCCCATATAGACAGCACCCACTCACCATGTCCACACCTGACCTCGTGAGCTCCCCCCACCCCATGGATTATGGCCATCAGGATAAAGTGCAAGCTCCCCGCCATGATCTACAAAATCACCTGTGACCGAGGCGCCTCCCCTGCCCTTCTCTCCCCAACCTCATATGGACCACACACGCTCTCTGTCCATGCTATGCCTCCAACCCTGTCACTGGTGCATCAGCCCCTCCTGACACTACCTTCCCAATCCATGATACACCCACCAGGCATTAGCTCAAGCCTTGTCTTCCAAAACCTTCAATACTCCGCCTTCCAGTCCTGGGATGTAGCACCTTCCCTACAAAGCATGTTTTAGTATTTATCAATAACACCGCTACTGACATTTTGGGTGCAATAGTTTTTCATCGTAAGGATCTTACAAAGACTTAGAGAATGTCTGGCCCTTGCCCTCCACATGCCAGCAGCATGCCTCCTCAATCCCAACAACTGTGTCAACCAAAAAATCTCGGCAAACTTTTCCAAACACTTCCTAGGGAGATTTTATCTCTGCTGATTAAGAATCATGCCAGTCCTACGAGTTTGAGGACCTGTCTCCTTTTGGGAAAACATGGATGCAAAATGAGAGCTGAGTGTCTCTGTGTCCCCTCTACCATTTGTGAATTTACCCCATCTGCTCCAACTAGTGTCAGATAAGCTCAGGGAATAAAGTACAGACACACATGGCAGAGATGACAGTGATTTAGACATGAAGAAACAATGGGGAAAGCCCAGGGGCGCCGTCATGTCAGGGCAGGATGGGAGCATGAGGGCCACAGGATCCAGCTCCAAGAGAAGGGGGTTCAGCACTCTAGAGGAGCCCTAAGACTCCCTGCCTTGAGACTGGATCTACTTCAAGGTCCACAAGACTCAGCCAGCCTGCCCAGCATCCTTGAGCTCCTGGCTCAGGGACAACAAAGGGAATGGAGCTGGGAACTAAGCCTCTGTGGGGTAGCTTGCACCCTGTTGGGAAACCACCTTCTCAGGCCATCTGTTCTCCAAAGTTGGCACTCCACTTCCCTCCCAGTCTGGAACTCTGCCCAGATTGGTTGCCAGACTCAGGTTCCTGCCTTTAATCAGGTTTCTTCAGAGTGACAATGATTCAATATCCTGTCTCTGCCTCCTCAGCATCCACAGTTTCATCAAACCACTGCATTTAATCTCTGGCCCTGAGCCCCCAAACTGCTCTCCAAAGTCACCAGCGAACTCTAAATGCTGAACCCAATGGTCACTTTTCAGTTCATATCTTACATAACCTCTCTATGATAGTGAAATTCTTCCTTCTTGCCCTTTGTCCTTGCTTTCTTTTTTAAAATTATTATTATTACAGAAGTTGTAAGTTTACAAAATAATCATTCATAAAATACAGAATTGCCATATAGTGCCCTATTACTAACATCTGCATTGCTGTGGTACATTTGTTACAATTAATGAAAACACATTGTTCTAGTTGTACTATTAACTATTGTCCATGGTTTAGCTTAGGGTTCACTGTCTGTGTAGTGCAGTCCCATGGATTTTTTTAAAAAATTGTTATTCTAGTAACATGTATTTGACCCAACATTTCCTTTTTTAACCACATTCAAATATATATTTCTGTGCTGCTGATTATGTTCACAATGCAGTGCTACCGTCACCACCGTCCATTAAAAACATTTCCATCATTCTAAATAGGAGCTCTGTACATTTGAAGCCTTAACTTTTCATTCTCTATCCCCACCCCATCCCCTGGTAACCTCTATTCTAGATTCTGACTCCATGAGTTTGCTTATTCTAATTATTTCATAGCAGTGAGATCATACGATATTTGTCTTTTTGTGTTTGGCTTATTTCACTCAACATGATGTCCAAGTTGTCGCATGTATCAGAACTTCATTCCTTTTTTATGCTTAATATTATTCCATTGTATGTATATACACTTTGTTTATCTATTCATCAGTTGATGGACACTTGGGTTGCTTCCCATCTTTTGGCAATTGTGAATTATGCCACTATGAATACTGGTGTGCAAATATCTGTTTGAGTCTCTGCTTTCCGTTCTTTTGGTTATATACCTAGTAGTGGGATTGCTGGGTCATATGGTAATTTTATACTTAGCTTTCTGAGGAACCACCAAACTGTCTCCCACAGAAGCTGCGACATTTTACATTGCCACCTGCAATGAATGAGTGTTCCTATTTCTCCACATCCTCTCTAACACTTATTTTCTGTTTTTTTTTTTTTTTTAATACTAGCAATTCTAGTGGGTGTGAAATTGTATCTCATTGTGGTTTTGATTTGCAGTGCCTTGATGGCTAAAAATGTTGAACATCTTTTCATGTGATTTCTGGCCATTTGTATATCTTCTTTGGAGAGATATCTATTCAAGTTTTTGCCCATTTTAAAAATTGGGTTCTTTGTCTTTTAGTTGTTAAGTTGTAAGATTTCTCTAAATATTCTAGATATTAAACCTTTATCAGATATGTGGTTTCAAAATATTTTCTCCCATTCTTTAGGTTGTCTTTTTACTTTCATGATAGAATCCTTTGAGGTACAAAAGTTTTTAATTATGATGAGGTCCCATTTATCTGTTTTCTCTTTTGTTGCTTGTGCTTTGGGTGTAAAGTCTTAGAAACCATGGCCTAACACAAGGTCCTGAAGATGCTTCCCTATGTTTTCTTCTAGGAGCTTGATAGTTCTGATTCCTATATTTAGGTTGTTGGTCCATAGTGAGTTGATTTTTATAGAAGGTTTGAGGTAGGGGTCCTCCTTCTTTCTTTTGCAAATGGAGATCCAGTTTTCCCAGCACCATTTGTTGAAGAGACTATTCTTTCCCAATTGATTGGTCTTTGCCCCCTTGTCAATATCAGTTGGCTATAAAAGTGAGGGTCGATTTCTGAGCGCTCATTATTTTTTAAAAATTACTTTTAAGGTATTTATATTTTGGTAAGAGATATTTTTGTATTGAATAATATTTTGCCTTTTTTTTTTTTTGTTAATCCAATATTTGGAACAAAAAGTAAGAAATCAGCATTGTGTGAAGTACCTGCATCAGAAATACTTCAGCTTTTGGTTTTGTTTATTGTTTCCAGTGCTTTCTTATTCTCTGTTTCATTTAGTTCTGCTCTAATCTTTGTTATTTCCTTCTTTCTACTTCCTTTAGGTTTAGTTTGTTGTTGTTTTTCCAATTCCTCCAAGTATGCAGTTAGGTCTTCAATTTTAGCTCTTTCTTCTTTTTTAATATATGAATTTATGGCTATGAACTTCCCTCTCAGGACAGCTTTGTCTGCATCCCATAGGTTTTTGATATGTTGTGTTGTCGTTTTCATTAGTTTCAAGGTAGTTACTGATTTCTTTTGAGATTTCCTCCTTGACCCACTGTTTGTCTAAGAGTATGTTGTTTAACTTCCATATCCTTGTGCCTAACCTGTTTCTCTGGCCCTTAGTGATTTCCAATTTCATTCTGTTGTGGTCAGAGAAATTACTTTGTATAATCTGAATCTTTCTGAATTCATTGAGTGTTGTTCTGTGGCCTAGCATGTGGTCTATTTTGGAGTATGATCCATGTGCACTCAAGAAGAATGTAAATCCTGCTGTATTTGGGTGTAGTGTTCTGTATATGTCTATTAGGTCCAGGTCCACTAATGCATTGTTTAGAGCCTTTGTTTCTTTATTGATTCTCCATATAGTTGTTCTGTCTAATGATGATAATGGTGTATTAAAGTCCCCTGCTATAATTGTAGAGGGATTTATTTCTCCACTTAGTTTTTCCAGAGTTTGCCGCACATATTTTGAGGCACCCCGATTAGGTGCATAAATGTTGATGATTGTTCTCTCTTCTTGAGAGATTACCCCTTTTACTAATATGTAGTGTCCATCTTTGTCTCTTACAATAGTTTTGCATTTAAAGTCTATTTTGTCTGATATTAGAATAGCTACTCCTGCCCTTTTTTGGCTATTGTTAGCTTGTGAAATGGTTTTCCAGCCATTCACTTTCAGCCTCCTTGAATCCCTGGGCCGAAGGTGGGTTTCTTGTAGACAGCATATAGATGGATCATATTTCCTTATCCATTCTGCCAATCTGTGTCTCTTGATTGGTGAATTTAATCCATTAACATTCAGTGTTATTACTCGTCATGAATTTCTTACTTCAGCCATATTTTCTTTGGGTTAATGTATGTCATATGTTGTTTTGTTTCTGTTTTTGTCTTTTCAGTTGTTCTTAAACTCTCCTGCAACTCTCTCTCCCTTGTTTTTTCCTTTCAACTTGTAGAGATTCCTTTAGTATTTCTTGAAGTGCAGGTTTCTTATTGGCTTACTCTTTTAATTTCTGTTTATCTGTGAATATTTTGAACTCTCCATCATTTTTGAATGCCAGTTTTGCTGGATAGAGAATTCGTGGCTGGAAGTTTTTTTCTTTTAGTATTTTGAGTATGTCGCACCACTGTCTTCTTGCCTCCATGGTTTCAGCTGAGAAATCAGCACTTAATTTTATTGTGCTTCCCTTGTATATGATGGTTCTCTTTTCTCTTGCTGCCTTGAGTATTTTCTCTTTGTCTTGAGCATTGGACATTTTGACAAGTATATGTCTTGGAGTTGGCCTGGTGGGATTTATACTGTTTGGGGTGCGCTGTGCTTCCTGGATCTGCACATCCATCTCTCTCAATAGGGTTGGGAAGATTTCAGCCATTATTTCCTTCAACACTCCTTCTGTTCCCTTTCCCTTCTCTTCTCCTTCTGGGATACCCATAATGTGTATGTTTGTGTGTTTTGTGTTGTTGGTTAATTCCCTGAGTCCCTGCTGGATTTTTTCTATCTTTTTGTCTATCTGTTCTACTAACTCTTTGATTTCAGTTGTATTGTCTTCCACATCACTAATTCTTTCTTCTGCCTGCACAAATCTGCTGTTATGTGAATCCAGTGTCTTTTTGATTTCTTGGATTGTGCCATTGTTCACCATCATATCCATTATCTTTTTAGGCATGTTTGCAATTTCTTCAGTATGTTCTCCCAGTGTCTTCTTTATATCCTTAATCTCTTCCTTAACTTCTTTAAGTTGGTCCATGATATTTGTTTGGATAGCTTTGATTAGTTGTTCGATGTTCTGCATCACTTCCTTGTTTTTAGTTTGTTCATTGGATTGGTCCATGTTTTCCTGTTTCTCAGTGTCGTTTGTAATTTTTTGTTGCCCTCTGGTCATCATATTATCTTGATGCGTTTATTCAGTTGATTAGCTTTTCTCTCTGCTCTAGAGTTTTATTTAGCTGGTGTTAAGTTTTCTCTTTGACACTTTTTCTTCTTATTTTATTTCCTTGCTTCTTTCTATGTTCCGAATCTCTACTGTTCTGTCCACGCCGTCAATCTGCGCAGATAGATGTCGCAAGCTTCTCACTCCACGCATGCACAGCGTAGACCCCCGGGCAGGACCCCATCCACAATCCGCCTTGCTCTGGGAGCTTGCAGTGTGTGCCCTTCTACACTAACGCCATCTTGGAACCTTTCCCAGAAATACTTCAGAAACATTAAAGCTGCCTCTATAAGAAACTTCATGCCACTGGATTGGCAGGTTGGTGAAAACATATGGGCGAAAAAAAAAAAAAAAAAAAAAAAAAATCATTAATACTAAAAGAGGAAGGAAGAAAATAATTTGTAAGTGCTTCTTCTAAAATAGGTGGCTTCCAATACTTAAACTCATTTTAGCAATCCAAAGCACATTCTCTATTAGAAGTGATAACAGTGATAAATATAAATTTTGAAATGGAATAGCCTGTGGTATTTAAAATATTAAAACTTTTATATACCATAAGAGTAAGTATAATGGATATTTGCAAAAATTCTTGTTAAAACACTAAGGTTTTACCAAACAAATACCATAGCTACTTAAATAAAACATTTTTAATACATCAATAAGTCAATGAGAACATTACACTAGATTCAAGATTGAAAGGACATAGTCCTCCATGAAGATTTCAAAGCCAGACTTTTCACCTCAACCTTAATTAAAAATACTTTATTGCTAAAAATGCTAACTATCATCTGAGCCTTCAGTGAGTCATAATCTTTTTGCTGCTGGAGGGTCTTGCCTCGATGTTGATGGCTGCTGACTGATCAGGGTGATGGTTGCTGAAGGCTGGGGTGGCTGTGGTAATTTCTTAAAATAAGACAACAATGAAGTATGCTGTATCTTAGCTAGATCTGGATAACTTGCTACAGCTTCTCCATCCACACTTGCTGCTTCATTTTGCACTTTCATGTTATGGAGAGGACATCTTTTCTTAAATCTCATGAACCAACCTCTGCTAGCATCAAACTTAGCTTCTACCGGGGATTGAACCCTGGACCTCATACCTGGGAAGCAGGCGCTCAAACCACTGAGCTACACCCACTCCCCTATGTTCTGGATTAGTTTTTGGCTCAGTTGAATGTTGTGGCTGGTTTGCTCTTCTATCCAGACCACTAAAACTTTCTCCACATCAGCAATAAGGCTGTTTCACTTTCTTATCATTCGTGTGCTTAATGGAGTACCATTTTTAATTTCCTTCAAGAACCTTTCCTTTGCATTCGCAACTTGGCTAACTGTTTGGTGCAAAAGGTCTAGCTTTCAGCCTATTTCAGCTTTAGACATGCCTTCCTTACTAAACTTAATCATTTCTAGCTTTTGATTTAAAGTGAGAGATATGTGACTCTTCCTTTCACTTGAACACTTAGAGGCCGTTGTAGGGTTATTAATTGACCTAATTTCAATATTGTGTCTCTCAGGGAATAGGGAGGCCCAGACATGGCTAGCCAGCTGGAGTCCCACAGCCCAAAGCCTGAGCACTCATTTTGATTTCGTTGATCTAATGTTTGTCCTTGTGCCAGTACCATGCTGTTTTGATTACTGTGGTTTCATAGGTTTCAAGATCTGGAAGTGTGAGTCCTCCAACTTCTTCTTTTTCAAGATGAAAGATTTGGCTATTCAGGGCCCCTTACCATTCCAAATACATTTGATGATTGGCTTTTCCATTTCTGCAAAGAAGGTTGTTGGGAGTTTCATTGGGATTGTGTTGACTCTACAAATTGCCTTGGGTAGGATTGACATCTTAACAATATTTAGCCTCCCAATCCATGAACATGAAATATCCTTCCATTTATTTAGGTCTTCTTTGATTTCTTTTAACAATGTTTTGTAGTTTTCTGTGTACAAGCCCTTTACTTCCTTGGTTAGTTTTAATCCTAGATATTTGATTCTTTTGCCTGTGATTGTAAATTGAATTTTTTTCTTGATTTCTTCTTCTGATTGTTCATTGCTTGTGTATAGAGATACTACTGATTTTTGGGTGTTGACTTGTACCCTGCCACTTTGTTGAATTCATTTATTAGGTCTGGGAGCTTTGTTGTGGATTTTTCAGGATTTTCTCTATATAGACTCTTGTCATCTGCAAATAGGGAAAGTTTTACTTCTTCCTTTCCAATTTGGATGCTTTTTGTTTCTTTTTCTTGGCCAATTGCTCCGGCAAGAACTTCCAGTACTATGTTGAGTAACAATTGTGACAGTGGACTTCCTTGTCTTGTTTCTGATCTTAGAGGGAAAACTTTCAGTCTTTCACCATTAAATAGGATGTGCTGTGGATTTTTCATATATGCCCTGTATTATGTTGAGGAATTTCCATCTATTCCTAGTGTTCTAAGTGTTCTTATCAAGAAGGGGTGTTGGATTTTGTTAAATGCCTTTTCTGCATCACTTGAGATGAGCATGTGTTTTTTCCCTTCATTCTGTTAATGTGGCATAGTACATTAAATTATTTTCTTATTTTGAACCACTCTTGCATACCAGGGATAACTCCCACTTGATCATGGTGTATAATTCTTTTAATGTGCTGTTGGATTTGGTTTGCTACTGTAGCCGTTGGGCAATTTGATGTAATTATGAATTCCAAAAATATATATTGGATTATGCTTGTAAACTGGTCTGCTAATCTGTGCATGATTAAGTTATGATTAGGGCATTGACTGGGCCACGTCAGTAGGGCGTTAAGCCCCACCCCTTAGTGGGTGGGGAAATCAAATATAAAAGACAGGGGAAAGGACAGAGGGAGAAGTTCTGATGTTGGAGTTTTGATGCTGGAGCCGGAGAGGTGAGCAGATGGAGGAGCTTGGTCGTGAGGAAGGAGAGAAGGCCCTGGGATAGAGACGAGCCGTTCGCCTGAGAGTCTACAGCTGACCTTGTGGAGGAAACAGAGGAGCTAAGCCCGGAGAGAAACAGAGCCCCGGGAAGAGAGGAACCCAAGAAGCCTGAACCCTGGCAAACATCAGCAGCTGTCTTGCTCCAAAACATGGCAATGGACTTTGGTGAGGGAAGAAACTTATTCTTGGTAACTGTGGACTTCTACCCCAAATAAATACCCTTTATAAAAACCAACCCCTTTCTGGTATTTTGCATCAACACCACTTTGGCTGACTAATACAGCTAGTATTTTGTTGAAGATTTTGCATCCATATTCTTAAGAGATATTGGTCAGTTATTTTCTTTTCTTGTGGTATTATCTGGCTTTGGTAGAAGGGTGATTTAGACTTGTAGAATGAATTAGGGAGTGTTCCCTTCTCTTCAACTTTTTGGAAGGGTTGGAGCAGAATTGGAATTAAACCTTCTTGGGATGTTTGGTAAAATTTCTCTGTGAAGCCATCTGGTCCTGGGCTTTTCTTTGTTGGGAGGTTTTTGATTAATGATTCAATATCTACTAGTGATTGGTTTGTTGAGCTCTTCTATTTCTTTTTGAGTCAATGTAGTTAGTTTGTGTGTTTCTAAGAACTTGTCCATTTCATCTAGGTTATCTAATTTATTGGTGTACAGCATCCTCTTTTATATTTCTGCCTGATCAGTAATAATGTCCCCACTTTCATTTTTGTTATTTTTATCCTTTCACTTTTTTCTTCATCAGTCCTGCTAAATGTTTGTCAATTATATTGATCTTTTCAGAGAACCAACTTTTGGTTTTGTTGATTCCCTCTATTTTTTTCCCCTCTATTTCATTTATCTCCAATCTAATCTTTATTATTTCCTTTCTTCTGCTTGCTTTGGGTTTAGTTTGCTTTTCTTTTTCTAGTTCTTCCAGTTTTGAGGTTAGGTCTCTGATTTGAAGTCTTTCTTCTTTTATAATGTTAACATTTAGAACTATAAATTTGCCTTTCAGCACTGCCTTTGCTATATCCCATAAGTTTTGGTATGATGTATTTTCATTTTAATTTGTCTCAAAATATTTCCCAATCTCCCTTGTGATTGCCTCTTTAACTGATTGGTTGTTTGAGTATGTTGCTTAATTTCCACATATTTGTGAATTTTCCATTTCTCCCTCTGTTATCTTTTCTAGCTTCATTCCATTGTTATTGGAGAAGATACATTGTATGATTTCAATACTTTTGAATTTATTGATCCTGGAGAATGATCCATGTATAATCGAGAAGAATGTGTATTCTGTTTTTGTTGGGTGAAGTGTTCTATACATGTCTATTAAGTCTAGTTGGTTTAGAACATTGTTCAAGTCTTCTGTTCCTTACTGATCTTCTGACTAGCTGTTCTATCCATTATTGAAAGTGGTCTATTAAAATCTCCTACTATTAATGTAGAACTGTCAACTTCTCACTTCAAATCTGTCAGTATTTGCTTCATATCATTTAGGGCTCTGCTGTTAGGTGCATATATATTTATAAATGTGACATCTTTTTGTTGAATTGGCTCCTTTATTGGTGACTTATGACTGTCTTTGACCCTTGTATCTGTTTTTGCCTTAAAATCTATTTTATCTGATATTAGTATAGCTACTCCAGCTCTTTTTTGGTTACTATGTGCATGGTATATATTTTTTCATCCTTTCACTTTCAACCTACTTGTGTCTTTGAATTTCAGGTGAGTCTCTTGCAGACGGCATATAGTTGGGTCATACTAGTTTATCCATTCTGCTAATCTCTGCCTTTTCACTGGTGCATTTAATCCATTTATATTTTTTAAGGAAGTACCAGGAATTGAACCCAGGGCCTCATACATAGAAAGCAGGCACTTAACCACTGAAATACACCCATCCCCAAATGAAAGTTGGTTTTTTCATTTGTTTGCTTTTTTTGTTTTTTGTTTTGTTTTTAGGAGGTACCAGGGATTGAACCTGGGACCTTGTATTTGGCAAGCTGGTGCTACATCTGCTCCCCAATCCATTTACATCTTTTCTTAAAAAAAAATTTTTTTTTTTATTTTTAAAGAATCTTTGGATTACATAAATGTTACATAAAAAATATAGGGGATTCCCATATGCCCCACCTTCTCCCCCTCCCATACTTTCCCACAGTAACAACGTCTTTTATTAGTGTGGTACATTTGTTACAATTGATGAACACATATTGAAGCATTGCTACTAACTATCGTCTATAGTTTACATTATAGTTTACATTTAAAATCACTACTGATAACATAGGACTTTCTTCTGCTATTTTGCTACTTAGCCTTTCTAAGTCATATACCTTTTTTGTTCCTCGATTCTTCTATTAATGTCTACTTTTATACTTAATTGATTTTTTTGTGTCATACCATATTGAGTGACTTCTCTTTTCTATCTCGATATATATTTCATGTATTTTCCTTGTGATTACCATGGGTTTAACATTTAACCTCCTAAATATAAAATAATCATATTTGGTTTGATACCAACTTCACTTCAATAGCATACACACACACTTTTCCTATACCCCTCTGACCCCCTGCCTTTTTAATTTGTACATATGATGTCTGAAATCATAGATTTATCAATTTTTTAATTCATTTGCCTTTTAGCACCTATAGGAAATAAGAAGTGGAGTTACATACCAAGTAATACACTGCAATAATTTTGCCATTTATATTTACTTAATTAGTTACCTTTACCGGTGGTCTTTATTTCTTTGAGCGACTGCCTAGTGTCCTTTCCTTTTAGTCTGCAAAACTCCCTATAGCATTGCTTGTAGGACAGGTCCAATGGTGATGAACTCTTTGAATTTTTGTTTATCTGAGAATGTCTTAATTTCTCCCTCATATTTGAAAGAAAGTCTCACCAGATATAAAATTCTTGGTTGGCATTTGTTTTCTTTCAGCACTTTAAGTATTTCAACCCACTGCCTTCTTGCCTCCATGGTTTCTGATGAGAAACCAGCACTCAATCTAATTGGGACCCCCTTGTGTATAACACATTGCTTTTCTCTTGCAGCTTTTGAAACTCTCTCCTTTTCCTTTGCATTTGATAATGTGATCAATATATGGTGCTGTATATTTTTCTTCATGATTATACTGTTTGGCATTCTGTGAGTTTCTTGGATGTGCCTATTTATATCTTTTGCTAAAGTCGGTATGTCTTCTGTCATTATTTCTTTGACTCTTCCTTCTTCCCCTTTCTTTCTTTCTTTTTTCTTCTGGGATTCCCATAATGTGTTTATTGCTGTGATTCATGGTGTCCCAGAGATGTCTCAGGCTATTTTTGCTTTTTTATAATTCTGTTTTCTTTCTGCTCTTCAGCCTGACTCATTTCAATTGTCTTATCTTCAAGTTTGCTGATTCTTTCTTCTGCCAGCACCAATCTGCTTTTGAAACACTCCTGGGAATTCTTCATTTCAGTTATTGTGGTCTTCAACTTCAGTAGTTCTGTTAGGTTCCTTTTCGAATTTTCTCATTACTAAGATTCTCATATTACTTATTCATTGTTTTCCTGGTATCCTTTAGTTCTTCTTTATTTTCCTTCATCTTTAAGTCTCCTCCACTGCCGCATTTGTCCTGGGTGGGTTGGAACAATGGCCGCCCTCAGAGCCAGGCCCCCAAAATCCATGATCAACAATCGGGCATTGCCTACCCCTGTTCTTGGGGAAAAAGATGTTTACGTCCCTTTCTGTCACCAGTGAACTAGCCAGGGTTTGGACTAAAAAGCAGTCTGTTGTGAGCTTGGGGGATGGTTGCTTGTAACCGCCATGTGAAGAGAGCAATTTACTGGCTTTTACTGTAATTTATCAGCCTCTTCCTCCTGCTTTTTCCTGGATGCTGTACAGTGTTCTTCTGGCCTCCGGAATTTCAAAATAGTTGATTCAGACAGTTCCTGCTTGTTTAATAGTTGTTCTGGTGGAAGGACTGAGTCCTGGAGCTCCCTACTCTGCCATCTTCCCACAATCCTCTTTCCCTTGCTTTCTGATATATGTCTTTCCTGGTTCTTCTCCTATGTCTCTGTTTGCCTTATCTTGGTCTTTACAGTGTTAGTTGCTGTCACTTACTGGATGTCTATAGGTGCTAGACCAGGAGTTCTCAACTCTTAAGTACAAGTATGAATCTCAGTCCTCAAATGCTGATGTGCAAGAAATATAATTTTTTTTTTCTAGAGCTCAACCTAATTGCTGACACCATGATCCCACACTTCCAGGATGTCAGAAAAGTTAACCTCAGGCTCTCCTCCCCTAGGTTGTGCCATCAACCTGGGACCTTGGGTCTGTGGCCCCATCAGCTTCATGCAGGCATTCATCCTCCAAATTATCTCAGCCATATTGGAGCACTCTGGAATCATCTGGGATGTGTGTTACAGCTCTGGCTCCACTTTCATAGAGTCAGAGTCTGTGTGTCAGCGTTCATTTCATCCTTGCTGTACAAACAACTAATATTGATTGAACTCACTGCGTGTCAGGCATTATTATGTGGAAGCAGTCAAGACTTCGGTTAACTGGCTCCATAACCAGACAACTTGGGTTGAAATTCCATTTCTGCCACTTACTAGTTAAGTGACTTTGGGTGAACTCCTTATAGTCTCCACATTTCAATGTCTTCCTCTGTAGACTGTACCAACCTCACAGGGTTGTCATGAGGATTACATATGTTAAAAACCTGCAAAGTGCTTAGACCAGGCCATGACACCAAGTAAGCACCATGAAGTCTCTGGTATTATTATTAATTCTCCCAATGATACTATGAGTTAAGTGTTTTTTATTACCTTCATTTTACAGATGAGGAAATTGAGACCTGCAGAAGTCAAGGAACTTGCCCAGGATCACAGAGCACATCCCAAGCTGAGCTCTTGTTTTTTCCCCCCAAACATGCCTACTCATGTCAGGTTAGCATATGGCATCTCTATTCCATTTGATCAAGCCCCAGAACTTGGAGTCTTCCTTGATTCTTCCTTGACTCCTCACATCCAATTCATCAACAAATTCCATTGACTTTAATTTTCTGAATATATATGAAATCTGACCACTTCTCACCACCTCTATGGCCACCATCTTGTCCAAGCCACCATGATCCCTCATCTGGATAGCTCCAATAGCTTCTTAACTGGTCTCCTTGCTTCCACCCTTGCACCCTTCCCCCGATAATCTATTCTCAACCCAGCAGCCATCGGGGTCCTTGTAGCACATAAATGAGATCAAGTGAAGACCTCCAACAACGCCATCAAAGTTCTCACAATGGCCTAGCTGATGCAGCCCACCATCATCTCTCAGACTTTGTCTCCCACCCCTCTTCACTCACTCTACTCTAGCCATATGGGCTTCCTTGCTTTCTCTCAAACACAGGCTTGTCTTAGAGCAGTTTGCTTGATCCTTCTGCCAGGAACTCTCTTGGTCCACTTGTCTGCCATGGATCATCCCTCCTCCTCTTTTAGGGGCAACAACATTGTGAGCCCTTCCCTGTTTTTTAAATTTTTAAATTTTTTCGGTGTACAGTTCTATGAGTTCCCCCCCCCCACCCCCGCTTGCTGTCTGTGTCCATTCACTGGGTGATCTTCTGTGTCTGTTTCTTGCCTTCTCCTCATTTTTCTCCTCCTGGCTTCACTGGGATTCGATTCTAGGGATCTCCGATGTGGCAAGAGAGGCACCCTGTCACTTGCGCCACCTCAGCTCCTGGTTTCTGGCATGTCTCGCTTTGGCTCTCCCCTGTCTCTCTCTTTTTTTGCGCCATCATCTTGCTGAGTGCACGCATCCACATGGGCCTGGCTCGCCTGCTCGCCTTTTTAAATTTTATTTTATTTTTTACCAGGAGGTCCTGGGGGTTGAACCTGGGTTCTTCCATATGGTAGATGGATGTCCAACCACTTGAGCCACATCTGCTTCCCGAGCCCTTCCCTGTTCTGCCCAATTTGAAATTGTAACCTCTTCTTACCTGTGGGCTAAGAATCCCCCTTCCCTGCATCTCCTCAACACTTAGCATCATCTGACACACCCTATCTTTTTCTCATTCACTCTATCCTCTGACCATAATTTCAATTTCTGAAGAACAGGGGCTTTTGCTTCTTCTGTTCTTTGATGTTTTATCAGTGCTAGAATAGCCTGGTACAAAGTAGGCACTCAATAAATATTTGTCGACTGAACAAATGAATGAAAAAAATGTGTAATTTTAAAATTCCCCTATTAAATACATTAACTAGTTAACACATCCTCTCTCTAGTCAAAACTCCTTTTTACATAGTGCACGTCTATGCCTACTTTTCTGAAATCTGATGCTTTACCCCACACTCCCTCCCTCATCCCATCAGGATTAGGGTCTCTATGTCTATGCTCAAACCTTCCCTTATGCTTTCCTCTGTATAAACTTTGTCAGTCTGTGTGTATATTACTTGTTCTTTCACAGTCAAAATTACTAAAATCTTGCCTGCATTTGCTTTTTTCTTTTCCTTACCTCCCACTCACTCTTCTGTGTTATCAAATCCACTGGTCATTTTAGATTCTCGTCTTAACCTGACTCAAATGCCCTCCTTCTTGAAACCCCCCTTTCCTTGACTTCCAGTACTTAGGCCTCTCCTGGTTTCCCTTCTACTGCTCTTGCTCTGACTGTTCCTTTGCAGGCTCTTCTTCTACTCAATCTCTAAACAAAGAGTTCTTTAAATTTCAGTCTAGACCCTTTCTCTTCCCATTATACACCCTAAACCTTCATAATCCCAGCCATCTCCAGGGCTTTGATGACCCTTCTACACAGATGACTTCCAAGTCCAAATATGTAGCCCAGAACTCTCCCATAAGCTCCAGACATATACACCCATGCTTGATGAACATATTTCTTCTTGGAAAAGCCCCTCAAACTCAACATGCTCAAAATCAAATTCAGGATTTCCCCTTTACTGTTTCACCTGTCTTCTAGTGTTCCCTATTCTGGTGAAGGGAGCCATGTTTATTTGATTGCAGAGCCAGAAACCCAGGTGTTAACCTTGTCATCTCCCTTGCCATCATATTCAATCTATCTCAGGGCTGGCAATTTTCCTTCCAAAACATATGTCAAATCCACCCACTTCTCTTCATCTCCACTACAATCACCTTAAGTCCAGCCATCATTATCTCATACTTCAGAAACTACAGTAGCCCTCCTAAATGAGCTCTCCATCTCCATTCTAGCTCACTCCAGCCCATTCTCTATGCTACAGCCAAAATGCTCTTTCGAAAATGTAAATCCAAGCATTTCAACTTCTTGCTTAAAATCCTGCATGACTTCCCATTTTTCTTAGGAATCAAACAAAAATTCTTCATGTGGGATTTGGCCCTGGCATGATGTGACTCCTACCTACATCTCCAGCATATTTCCCACCTCTTCTAGTCCCAGCAATGAATTGGGTTTCTCTTGCCACAAAGCCTTTGCAGATATTATTCCCTTTGAGATGCTCCCCCCCTCATCTTAAATGCCTACCTCTATTCATTCTTTGTCTCAATGCAAATAATCATTTCCTAAAGGAAGCCTTCCCTGATGGCCCCGATTAAGGTAAATCCCTGTATACTGCTCTTTCATAGCACCATGTACTTACCTCTCCTTCAGAACATTTTTCTGTTACAATTCTTCATTTGTTTTTGAGATTATAGCATTGATATCTATTTCCCCCAGCAGGCTAGAAGCTCATGAGAATATGTGCTGATCTGTCATTGCTCACCATTGTATTCCTGCCCCTAACATAGTGCCTGGCACAGAGTGAGAGCTCAGCAAATGCTTGTTTATTAATGAATGGATGATAAGGAGGCTACTGGTGACCTCAAGAACAGATTAAAGAGTGGGACAGCTGGAAAGTAAGGGGCTTTGGTTAGATGATTTGACGGTTGCATGAGGAATTTAAGAGGATGAATATACCGGGGTCATGACTGTAGAAAGGTGGCTGAGAAGGTGGAGAGGAGGGTGACAAGGAGGCTGATGAGTGAAAGTCTTCATGGTCAGATACGGTAACAGACAGATGCAGAGGTGTCTTAAGCGCTCAGGTTTGCTCTTGCTTTCTTCTGCTCTTTATCTAGCTCTTCTTCCTAACAGTGGCCCAGGGGCTGCAAGCCCACTCCCAGACCCTTGGTTGTGGACCCACTGAGGTGGTAGCTACGTAGAAGCAACAAATTCCCTGTCATGGCCTGACTTCAGCAGCTAGAGGTGCGTAGCTTCTCGGGTTTTCCTGCTAACTCTGAGGAGTCCACCAGCGCCGGTGCTTCAGGAGTCCTAGTTAGTAACTCTTGCTTTGATCCTCCAACTCTCCCTTCCAGACCTCCACTTCCCAGCTTTTCCCACCGTTGTATGTGCAATGTGTAAGGCCTGCTTCCTAAATCTCTTTTTTCTACAATACCCTTAGTGGTTCAGCTTTTCTGACTGAACTTTGACCAGCATAGTTATGGCTGGATTATTCTCTTGGACACTGAAGTCACCCAAGATGGTAGTCTGGCTTTGATGGTGAAAGAAGACTGTGATCTGGTAATCTAAGCACCTCTTAAAATATATGTATATATATATATATATATAAATAACATTTTTGTAAGCAAATACACATAGATGCATATATATTTATATATTATTTTGCAAATGTTTGTATGTATTGTGAGAATTTTGATTTTTACCCACAATAAAAATAAATTAAAAAAAAAAAAAAAAAGACTGTGATCCAAGAGGCTCAGTCTCCAGGGACTGAAGTGCTAGGGCTCAGGCTGAGGAGGTGGCAAGAGCCTCTAGTTGAGAGAGGCAGGCTGAAAAAGAGTTTGAATTTATAGAGCAAGACTGGCTGAATAGTGCAATGGTGAAACACTCTGCCACTTATACACAGTGTGACCTTGGGAATATTGTTTTTCTGTTATGTGCCTCACTTTCCCCCACTATTCAATAAGATTATGATCATACCTACTTCGTGGGGCTGTTGAGGGGATTAAATGAGTTAATACATACAAAGTGCTAAAAAGCAGAACTCCATTAGGCCAGTGCTTGATAAGTAATGTGTGCACTGAAGGTTTTTGTTTGTTTTTTGTTTTTAATTTTATTTGGCTTCTTACCAAAACCCTGAGAGGTCAACAGGGTAGGGATCATTACCTGCAGTTCAAGGTGATTCCTGGAGAGGTTAAGAAGCCCACTAAGACACATAGTTGGGGACAGAGGTTGGTCAAGTCCTCAGCCCCCCAACTTGCTGTTGAGTGCATGTTCTACCAGAGCACACTGTATTAAGGTTCTGAGAAATGGTGAGTGAGCAGGGAATTCTCCTTATCAAATCATGCTTCCTCAGAGCCCTCAGTTACAGCAACCCTACCTAACTGTCACCCAGACTTTTCACCATAGCCCTTCCAAGCTCAAGCCCATGTTTTAATTGTCTCTGATTCCAGGCCCCTCCCCTGTTTGGTCCTGAGTGCTGGCAGATTTAATATGCCCTCATTCTGACCCAGTACATCCCACGAGTTCCTGCTGAGTATAATGTTCAGACAAACTAGTGATCTGATTAGCCCAGGGCCTCCTGCTCTGGCTGGCCCCCTGCGGCGCTAATAGAGGAGGAGGGAGATTAAATTAGCAATGATGCTGAGATGGTGGAGTTGCTGAAATGCGTTTATAAATGGATTTTTAATATAAAAAATAAGGGCAATTGGCACTGGCAATTAGGATGTAATGAAGGCTCTTGTAGCTAGAGCTGCTGCTAAGAAGGTAATAAATTGAACAATGAGAAACCCCCAAACTAACAGGCTTGGATTGCAAATATTTGGTGAGATTCAGACAATTAGTAGCCATTTGTTTTTCTTTGCTATTGGTTGGGGGCAACCAGAGAGGGTTGCAGACAAGCAGAAAGCAGAAATTATCCCAGTATCATGAGGGGCAGGGCAGGGTAACGTCCTTTTAGCTGTAGGAGCAGGGCCCACAGGCAATTAAGAGGCAATGGTGGATGCATCAGGGAAAGTGGTCTGGCTCACAGGCCTGCTTAGGGAAGGCTGAGAGAAAGAGCAGGGCTTACTGGGATTGCTGGCTATACCAATAATACTCTATGAACACCAATTTGAAAGAGCAGTTACAACTGGGTTCCAGCATCTGAAAGATCATCTGGCTGCAACTCTGTGTTCTTTTTTTTCCTTTGACAGCTTTATTGAGATAAAATTCACCCTTTTAAATTGTACAATTCAGTGGTTTTTAAGTTATTCACAGTTGTGCATCCATCAGCACAAGCAATTCCAGAATATTTTTATCTCTACCCAAAGAAACCCCATACCCATTAACATTCACACCCCATTCTCCCCTCCCCTCAGCACCTGGAAACCATGAATCTACTTTCGTTCTCTACAGATTTGCCTGTTCTGGACATGTTATATAAATGGAATTATACACTACGCGGCCTTTGGTGACTGGCTTCTTTCACTGAGCATAATATCTTCAAGGTTCACCCATGTTGTAGCATGAATCAGTACTTCATTCCTTTTTATGGCCAAATAATAGCCCATCATATGGGTATAACACTTTTTGTTCATCCATTCATCTGTTAATGGACATTTGGGCTGTTTCCACTTTTTGGTTATTATTAATAAAAGTGCTATGATTATTTGTGTACAAGTCTTTGTGTGGACATATGCTTTCATTTCTCTTGAGTATATACCTAGGAGTGGAATTGCTGGGATATATGGTAGCTCTATGTTTAACGTTTTGAGAAACTGCCAACCTGTTTTCCAAAGTGACTGCACCATTTTGCATTCCCACCAACAATGTATGAAGTCTCCCATTTTTCTACATCTTCACCAACACTTGTTATTTTCCATTTTAAAAATTATAGGCATCTCAGTGGGTGTGACATAGTACTTCATGGTGGTTTTGATTTGCCTGACTTAATGACTAATGATGGTTAATCCCTGTAATTTCTGTGTAATAGCTAGGTAATCTAAGCACCTTTAAAAAAATATATATATATAATAACATTTATGTAAGCAAATGCACATATATGCGTATATATTTATATATCATTTTATAAATATTGGTTTGTATTGTGAAAAATTTGATTTTTACCCACAATAAAAAAAAATGACTAATGATGTTGAGCATCTTATCTGCTTTTAAGCTATTTTTATATCTTCTCTGGAGAAATGATTATTCAGATCCCTTGCCTATTTTTAATTTTTTTTTTTTTGTACTGGGGGCCGGGGCCGGCAATTGAACCTGATATTGTATGTGGGAAGCCGGTGCTCAACCACTGAGCCACATCGGCTTCCCTGAGTTGGTTTTGTCATTTGTTTTGCTTGTTGCTTGTTTTTGTTTTTTCAGGAGGCACTGGGATCCGAACCCAGGACCTCCCACGTAGGAGGCGGGCGTTCCAGGGCTTGAGCCACATCTGCTCCCTTAATCGGGTCCTTGATCTCTCCTATCCTATGACCACCCTAGTTCTATCCCCAGTCACTCTGCTGAAACTCCTTGGGCCAAAGCAAAAGAACTAAAAGCGCACTTTTTTTCTGAGAACACACTGATATGCTTATAGGCATTCCATTGTGATGTTGCTAATTTATGGGAATTTGTGAGGCCAGACTCAATTAAAATGGACTAAGGGTGGGATAGGCAGTAAAAAATGTATTTCCATACCTCTGAAATACAAACACATTCAAATATTTCCATTGGTAGCTGAACGTTATAATGATATTGTGGAAGATGTGAGCTTTGCAGTAGTTGAACAATACAAAGATGGGGCATTTTTCAAATGACAGTACTGACGGCAAGAAATATCATGGTGAAAACACTAAAAACAAAAATATATTAGCAATAATGATAACTGATATGAGCACCCTGTTTCCCACCATGATCAGCCCAAGATTGAGAAATCATACTCTGTTTGTCCCATGTTTTTGCTGCATATCTTTGAGACCTCCCCTGACTTCATCTTTGCAAAATCTTAGCCTTTAAAGCCCAGCACACTTCATGAAGCTTCCCTGATCCTCCCCATCCCTAACCCTCAGAAGTGGCCTAAGGTGAGGGGCAATAGCAAGCTGCAGGTGCAGCAACTTGGGGGGGAGGTGGGGATAGGACCCAGGATGAGGAGGTTAAAGAGCTTCCAGTTGAGAGAGCCAGACTGAAAAGGAGTTTAATTTTGTAGACCAGAAATGGCCAAATAGTGCAGTGGTGAAATGCTCTGCCATTTATGCACTGTCTGACCTTTGGAATAAAGTTTGCCTGCTCTGTGCCTCAGTTTTCTCATTTGTTCAATGAGATTATGATAATACCTACTCTCATATTGAGAGGATTAAATGAGTTAATACATGCAAAGTCCGAAGAATGAGTAATGCTTGATAAGTAACACATACTCACTAAAGGTTTTATTTATTTATTTTAAAGTTTCATTTGGTTAAACGCTCAGGTTCCTCACATGAGAAGCCCACAATGATAACATTTATGTTTTAACTACTCAGGTTCCATTCCCCAGGGGCTTCTCATAAATGTTACCATATGCACACCACAGGCTGGGATAGGGTTGGTAACAGAGACTCCTGGACAAAGAGAGTGGTTTTAATAATATTTGAAACCTGAATCAGACATAAATAATCCATAATAATCTACATACAAAAAATTAGAATTAATAGGCAAAGTCATTTATATATAACAGCAACAAATAGAAAAATAAATCTTAAAAAGGAGTACCGTTTATAATAATAACAAAAATATTAATTATTTAGGATTAAATACAACAAAAGATGCACAAGATCTCTACAATGAATACTACAGGACATTGCTGAGAGAAATTAAAGATCTAGATAAGTGGAGAAATATACTATGTTCATTGATTAGAAGGATCAATATTGTTAAGATGTCAATTCTCCCCAAGTTGGTATACAGACCCAAGACTGTTCCAATAAAAATCACAGAAAGTTGTGTGTATGTGTGTGAGTATCTGTCTGTGTGTAAATTGACAAGCTGATTATGCAATTTATATTTGAAAGACAAAGAGTCAAGAATAGTTAAGACAATTTTGGAGAAAAAAGCTGGAGGGACCTACAGCACCATATATCAATACTTATAAAGCCACAGTAATTAACATGGCAAGTTATTGGTATAAGAATAGAAAAAACTGAGCAATGGACCAAAACAGAGAGTCTGGAAACTGACCCAACATATGACACTTGATTTAGGTCAAATATAATACTTCAGTCCAGTGGAGGAAGGGTGGTCTTTTTAATGGTATCAGGCCAACTGGATATCCTTATGGAAAAGAAATGTATCTGGATCTTACCTCACAGCATATGCAAAAATAAATTCCAGTTGTATTGAGATCCAAATGTGGAAGATAAATCAATAAGGCTTATAGAAGATAAAATGATAGAATAGCTTCTTGACTTTGGGGCAAGTAAAGATTTCTTAAATAGGACACAAAAAAGGCACTTACTACAATGGAAAAATTGATAAAATGGATGACATTAAAACTAAGAATTTCTATTAATTAAAAGACACCATAAAGAGAAAACACAAGTGAAGATGAAAGTTACAGTGTGGGAGATATTTGCACTACATAGATGTGATAAAGGGGTTATATCAGAATATATTATTAAGGTCAACAAATCAATGAGAAAAACCAACCCAATAGAAACATGAGTAGAAAACCACCACATACACACCAGAATGAATAAAATGAAAAAGATAGACAATGTCAAGTTTTGGGAGGTATATAGAGCAACACAAACTTTCATACAATGTTGGTGGGAGACTGCATGTCTCAGTTATAGTTATCAGATTGGTCCTTTCACAGAAGCAAAATGCCGCACTCAACAGAGTCAACTATGTTCCAGACCACTAAGTCAGACTTGGGGTCCCAGTTCCTAGTCCAGTTTTGGAGGGTACTCCTTAAGACCTTCCAAAGGCAAAGCTTCTGTTCCTGACCACCACCACCTCCCTGCACCTCAGAGAGATGCTAAATGGAACATAAGAGCAGAGTCCTTGGAGAATACCTTAGGGACCTTGCCAGGCACACTACCTGCAGTTGTCCACAATCACCCCATGTTTTAGTTTGCATGGGTTGGTTTTTACAATGGTGATTTATTAACTTATAAGATTACAATTTGGAGGCTGTGAACATGTCTAGATCAAGGTTTCATCAGGCGATGCTCTTTTCCCTGAAGACCAGATGATGGTAATCCTGGATTTCTGTCACATGGCAGGGTACAGTGGTGGCATCTGCTGTCTTTCCCTTCTCCTCTGGGTCTCAATGCTTTCAGCTTCTGGCTTCCTCAAGCTTTCTCTCTGCTCCTGTGGCTTTCTCTCTATCAGTTTCCATTGATTTCAACTTCTTGCTCTCGTGGGTTTCTCTCTCATCTTCTGGTTGTTTCTCTGTGTATTTCTCTTCATGTTCATCCCATTTATAAAGGATCTTAGTAAGAGGATTAAGACCCACCCTGAGTAACGCCTTACTGAAGTAATCTGATTACTTAGATCCCACCAACAGTAGGTTTAAACCACCAGGAATGGATTAGTTCTAAGGACATGATCTTTTCTGGAGTCCATAAAAGCCTCAAACTACCACACCCCATCACAGGGCTGGAATTTTCTCACAGTACCCAGGGACACTACAACCTCACCAATCATCTGGATGAACATCAGGTCAGCCAGGACACATTCTGGGGTGCCAATCATAACCTCAGTGTCCCATGTCACAGGCTCCTGCACACCAAGATAAACATCCAAGTGAGAAATTGGGCAAGCTGGTCTCACCACTCTGCACACCTGCCTCCACTGGCATTACTGAAGACTCA